>CBVK0103114386.1:0-12157 GCA_900067695.1 Picea abies
CGAGACATAAACACAAGCGTGCACACCTAGATAAAATCCCATATCTAATGTGTAAATCCAAACCCAGGAAAACCACACAAAGATATATTTAGTACCCTTGACCAAGTCAACCAAGACCATGCCCAATTCAACCAACACCATCTGTTTGAGACACATTATAATGTAGACAATAAGCCTTTTAAATACACTGCCAGCACATGAAAACCATGGGCTAAAACCATGTGCCACAATAAACCACAAACACTCAATGATTAACCTAACATGGCTTTGAAAGGGAAAGGAGAAATTGGTATTGCTAATGAAACCGATATGGAAACCAAGTCCTCTTACTACTAGTAAGGATGAAGTTCAATATTTAGGAAGAGGATAAAGCAATGTCCATAATAGAACTCTCATTTTGTAATAATATTCAAATAGTCACCAATAATTATAAGACCAACGAAAAGATGTAGTACTATTTAGTCCAAAATAGGTAATGTAACATACAAAAATTTATAACATGAATTATGTGGAGGGAAAAGGTATGAGTGATCACATTTTTTTACTCAATTTATTTTACCATTTTGCTAGTGTTAGGGATGACTATAAAGTCTTGAAATCCCAACATTTCTAATTTTATTGAATTCATTGCCACAATCATTTTATACTTTGAAAATAATAACTTATGTTGAACAGAGAAAATTGATATTTTGAGATGGTTTGTGATGCATTGTAAGAAGAAATTAGAAGAATTGATGCAAGAACACCAACATTGGGGGATAAGTTGCTTTCTATGCCAAAAGAAAGGGGAAACAAAATATTTTCCAACAGAGCCATGTTGAAAGAGTAAAAAAAATGGGTGCAAAAGAAACAAAATGAAACAATTTATGAAGTAATGTAAGGCCACACTACATGCCAACAACAGGGTGGCAATAAACCACAAAAATATAAGAACAAGAAAAATATAAGGTGCAATTATTGTCATATGTTAGGGCTCATACAAAGAGACTATTCGAAGTGGAAGATTGCATTGTTTCATCTTGTCGTATGTAGAAATCAACATGATCAAGATTTTAAAGTTGATATGGGGAACTCCAATTACTAAGATTTCTTCACTATATACTTATGAACAACATAGCACATGACAAGGAAATAAAAATTGCTCCAGATTTATTGCCATCTTTACATGAATAGAATTATCTAGTTCGGAGATAAAAGCTTCCATAAAGTATATGACTTTGGAGAGTTGCAAGTCCCTATTGCTAATGGAGGAAGGAATATTCTGCAAGGAGTGTTGCACGTGCCAAATTTGGCAAGAGATTTGAAATCTATTGCAAAAATAATAGATTTTGGCTAGAATGTTAAATTCCACTTAAAAAATTGGCATTGTGAATAACCAAGCAAGGAATGTTCATTTACATGCTCCTAAGAAGGGAATTTATATGTTTTAAAGTTAAATTTATAAGTTGCATCATCTATTATAGAAAATAGTTTGTGGACTAGTGTCATTAGAGGTTTCTTCATGTGAATGCCAAAACTCTATTAGAAATGAAAAATAAAAGCATGGTAAATTGGATGATGAACCAAAAAAAAGGATTATAATTTGGACTCATGAATATTGTGCAATTGACAAGCAAATTAGAAGGCACAATGTCTACACTAGAATGTGGGGTGCTAGATTTAGTGCACAGTTATATTTGTCATCCTAAATATGTAGAATATGTATGTGGGATGATTTTTTTTAGAGCTTTCCTTGATGCTTTTAGCAGAAAAACTTGTATTTATTAGTCTAAAATGGTTGGTGTATTTAATGTTTTTCCACAATTTCAAGAAATGGCTGAAAAGTGGTTGGAGCCCTCAAACTATTTTGCAAGAAAGCTAGCATAATGAGGATCTCATGAGTCATAACCATGAGGGAAATTTAGTGCATGCTAGATTACCATCTTGAACAAGCAGGAGCACATCTTAAACATCATCCCATCGTGGGGGAAAGCTAGTGCATGCTAGCTTTCCCTCTTGCACAAGTAGGAGCACATTTCAAAAAACATCATCCCACCTTGGGGGAAAGCTAGAGCATGCTATCTTTCCATCTTGCACAAGCAGGGGTGCATATTGAACAACATCATCCTTCCGAGGGGGAAAGCTAGCACACCCTAGCTTTCCCTCTTGCACAAGCAGGAGTGCATCACGAACAATATCATCCCACCATGGTGGAAAGTTAGTGCATTCTAGCTTTCCCTCTTACACAAGTAGGAGCACATCTCGAACAACATCCCACCATTAGGCGTGTTAGCTATCCCTCTTGCACAAGAAAGAGTCCATCTCGAACAACATCATCCCACCAGTGGGGAAAGCTAGCATGTGCTAGATTTATCTCTTGCTCAAGCATGAGCTTATCTCGGACAACATCATCCCACCATGGGGGAAGCTAGTTCGTGCTAGCTTTCCCTCTTGCACAAGCACAAGATCATCTTGGACAACATCATCCCACTATAGGGGAATTATATCTTGTGCTAGATTTCCATAATGGGAAAACACGAGCTCATTTCATACAACATCATCCCATCGTTGGGGAAAGCTAGCTCATGCTAGCTTTCCCTCTTGCACAAGCACAAGTACATCTTGAACAACATGATTCCACCCTAGGAAAAAGATAGCGCAAGCTAACTTTCCCTCTTTAATAAGCACAAGTGCAAAAGAATCTTGAACAACATCACTCCAACCTAGGGGAAAGCTAGCATGTGCTAGTTTTCCCTCTTGCACAAGCACTAGTGCATCTCGAAAATCATCCCACCATGTGGGTAAGCTAGCGTGTGCTAACTTTCTCTCTTGCACAAACACATCTCAAACAACATCATTGCATCGTTAAGGAAAGCTAGCACATGTTAGCTTTCCCTCTTGCATAAGCACAAGTGCATCTCGAACAACATCATTCCACCATGGTGGAAAGCTAGTGGATGCTAGCTTTCTCTCTTGCACAAGCACAAGACCATCTCGAACAACATCATTCTAGTGTTGTGCATCTTGAACATCATCCTACCATGGGGGAAAGCTAGCGCGTGCTAGCTTTCCCTCTTACACAAGCATATACACATCTTGAACAATATCATTCCACTGTGGGGGAAAGCTAGATTGTGCTAGCTTTCTCTCTTGCATAAGCACAAGAACATCTCAAACAACATCATTCCTCCATGGGGTAAACCCAATGCATGCTAACTTTCAGTCTTGTAGAAGCACAAGAACATCTTGAATAACATCATTCCATTGTGGGGAAAAGCTAGTGTGTGCTAGCTTTCCCTCTTTCACAAACACAAGCACATCTCGAACAACATCCTTCCAGCATGGAGGAAAGCTTGAACATGCTAAACTTCCCTCTTGCACAAGCAAAAGCACATCTCAAACAACATCATTCCACCATTAAGGAAAGCTAGCGCATGTTTTCTTTCCCTCTTGCATAAGCACAAGTTCATCTCAAACAACATCATTCCACCATGGTGTAAAGCTAGCGCCTACTAGCTTTCTCTCTTGCACAAGCACAAGACCATCTCAAACAACATCATTCCAGTGTTGTGCATCTCAAACATCATCCTACTATGGGGAAAAGCTAGCACGTGCTAGCTTTCCCTCTTACACAAGCATATACACATCTCGAACAAGATCATTCCACTGTGGGGGAAGGCTAGTGTGTGCAATATTTCTCTCTTGCACAAGCACAAGCTCATCTCGAACAACATCATTCCTCTGTGGGGTAAAACTAGTGCATGCTAACTTTCAGTCTTGGAGAAGCACAAGCACATCTTAAATAATATCATTCCATTATGGGGAAAATCTAGCATGTGCTAGCTTTCCCTCTTTCACAAACACAAGAACATCTCGAACAACATCATTCTAGCATGGAGGAAATCTTGCACATGCTAAACTTCCCTCTCGCACAAGCACAAGCACGTCTCGAATAACATCATTCCATCGTTAATGAAAGCTAGCACGTGTTAGCTTTCCCTATTGCACAATCACAAGTGCATCTTGAACAACATCATTCCACCATGGGGTAAAGCTAGCGCGTGCTAGCCTTCCCTCTTACACAAGCACAAGTGCATCTCAAACATTATTCCAGTGTTGTGCATCTCGAACATCATCCTACCATGGGGGAAAGCTAGTGCGTGCTAGCTTGCCCTCTTACACAAGCATATACACATCTTGAACAAGATCATTCCACTATGGGGCAAAGCTAGTGTGTTCTAGCTTTCTCTCTTGCACAAGCACAAACACATCTCGAACAACATCATTCCTCCGTGGGGTAAAACTAGTGCATGATAACTTTCAATCTTGCAGAAGCACAAGCACATCTTGAATAACATCATTCCATTGTGGGGAAAAGCTACCCTGTGCTAGCTTTCCCTCTTTCACAAACACAAGCACATTTCAAACAACATCATTCTAGCATGGAAGAAAGCTTGCACATGCTAAACTCCCCTCTTGCACAAGCACAAGCACAAGCACATCTCAAACAACATCATTCCACCGTTAAGGAAAGCTAGCGTGTGTTGGCTTTCCCTCTTGCATAAGCAAAAATTCATCTCGAACAACATCATTCTACCATGGGGGAAATCTAGCGTGTGCTAGCTTTCCCTCTTACACAAGCACAAGTGCATCTCGAACAACATCATTCCATTTTTGGGGAAAGCTAGCACATGCTAGCTTTCCCTCTTGCACAAGCACAAGTGCATCTCGAACATCATCCTACCATGGGGGAAAGCTAGCATGTCTCTTACACAAGCATATACACATCTCGAACAAGATCATTCCACTATGGGGGAAAGCTAGCGTGTGCTAGCTTTCTCTCTTGCACAAGCACAAGCGCATCTCAAACAACATCATTCCTTCGTGGGGTAAAACTAGTGCATGCTAACTTTCAGTCTTGCAAAAGCACAAGCACATCTTGAATAACATCATTCCATTGTGGGGAAAACCTACCTTGTGCTAGCTTTCCCTCTTTCAAAAACACAAGCACATCTCCAACAACATCATTCTAGCATGGAGGAATGCTTGCACATGTTAAACTTCCCTCTTGCACAAGAACAATCAAATCTCAAATAGCATCAGTCCACCGTTAAGGAAAGCTAGCGTGTGTTAGTTTTCCCTCTTGCATAAGCACAAGTGCATATCGAACAACATCATTCCACAATCCGAGAAAGCTAGCACATGCTATCTTTCCCTCTTACACAAGCACAAGCGCATTTTGAACAACATCATTCCAGTGTTGGGAAAAGATAGCGCATGCTAGCTTTCCCACTTGCACAAGCACAAGCGCATCTCGAACGTCATCCTACCATGGGGGTAAGCTAGCACGTGCTAGCTTTCCCTCTTACACAAGTATATACACATCTCAAAAGAGATCATTCCACTATGGGGGAAATCTAGCGTGTGCTAGATTTCTCTATTGCACAAATACAAGCGCATCTCGAACAACATCATTCCTTCGTGGGGTAAAACTAGTGCATGCTAACTTTCAGCCTTGCAGAGGCACAAGCACATCTTGAATAACATCATTCCATTGTGGGGAAAATATAGCGTGTGTTAGCTTTCCCTCTTTCACAAATAAAATCACATCTTGAACAACATCATTCTAGCATGGAGTAAAGCTTGAACATGTGATACTTCCCTCTTGCACAAGCACAAACACATCTCAAACAACATCGTTCCACCGTTAAGGAAAGCTAGCGCATGTTTTCTTTCCCTCTTGCATAGGCACAAGTGCATCTCGAATAATATCATTCCATTGTGGGGAAAAGCTACCTTGTGCTAGCTTTCCCTTTTTCACAAACACAAGCACATCTCCAACAACATCATTCTAGCATGGAGGAATGCTTGCACATGCTAAACTTCCCTCTTGCACAAGCACAATCAAATCTCAAACAACATCAGTCCACCGTTAAGGAAAACTAGCGCGTGTTAGTTTTCCCTTTTGCATAAGTACAAGTGCATATCGAACAACATCATTCCACAATGGGGGAAAGTTAACGTGTGCTATCTTTCCCTCTTACACAAGCACAATCTCATTTTGAACAACATCATTCCAGTGTTGGGGAAAGCTAGCGCATCCCTCTTGCACAAGCACAAGCGCATCTCGAACATCATCCTACCATGGGGGAAAGCTAGCATGTCTCTTACACAAGTATATACACATTTCGAACAAGATCATTCCACAGTGAGGGAAGGCTAGCGTGTGCTATCTTTCTCTCTTACACAAGTGCATCTCGAACAACATCATTCCTCTATGGGGTAAAACTAGTGCATGCTAACTTTCAGTCATGTAGAAGCATAAGCACATCTTGAATAACATCATTCCATTGTGGGGAAAAGCTAGCCTATGCTAGCTTTACCTCTTTCACAAACACAAGCACATCTTAAACAACATCATTCTAGCATGGAGGAAAACTTGCACATGCTAAACTTCCTTTTTGCAGAAGCACAAGCACATCTCAAACAACATCAGTCCACTGTTAAGGAAAGCTAGTGCATGTTAGCTTTCCCTCTTACATAAGCACAAGTTCATCTCAAACAACATCATTCTACCATGGGGGAAATCTAGCGGGTGCTAGCTTTCCCTCTTACACAAGCACAAGTGCATCTCGAACAACATCATTTCAGTTTTGGGGAAAGCTAGTGCATGCTAGCTTTCCCTCTTGCATAAGCACAAGCGCATCTTGAGCATCATCCTACCATGGGCAAAGGCTAGCATGTCTCTTACACAAGCATATACACATCTCGAACAAGATCATTCCACTATGGGGGAAAGCTAGCATGTGCTAGCTTTCTCTCTTGCACAAGCACAAGCGCATCTCGAACAACATCATTCCTCCGTGGGGTAAAACTACTGCATGCTAACTTTCAGTCTTGCAGAAGCACAAGCACATCTTAAATAACATCATTCCATTGTGGGGAAAAGCTACCCTGTGCTAGCTTTCCCTCTTTCACAAACACAAGCACATCTCCAACAACATCATTCTATCATGGAGGAATGCTTGCACATGCTAAACTTCCCTCTTGCACAAGAACAATCAAATCTCAAACAACATCAGTCCACTGTTAAGGAAAGCTAGCGTGTGTTAGTTTTCCCTCTTGCATAAGCACAAGTGCATATCGAACAACATCATTCCACAGTGGGGGAAAGCTAGCACGTGCTATCTTTCCCTCTTAAATAAGCACAAGCGCATTTTTAACAACATCATTCCAGTGCTGGGGAAAGCTAGCACATGCTAGCTTTCCCTCTTGCACAAGCACAAGTCCATCTCGAACATCATCCTACCATGGGAGAAAGCTAGCACATGCTTGATTTCCCTCTTATGAAAGTATATACACATCTCAAACAAGATCATTCCACTCTGGGGGAAAGCTAGCATGTGCTAGCTTTCTCTATTGCACAAACACAAGCGCATCTCGAACAACATCATTCCTTTGTGGGGTAAAACTAGTGCATGCTAACTTTCAGTCTTGCAGAGGCACAAACACATCTTGAATAACATCATTCCATTATGGGGAAAAGCTAGCGTGTGTTAGCTTTCCCTCTTTCAGAAACATAAGCACATCTCGAACAACATCATTCTAGCATGGAGTAAAGCTTGAACATGTGATAATTCCCTCTTGCAAAAGCACAAATACATCTCAACCAACATCATTCCACCATTAAGGAAAGCTAGCGTGTATTAGCTTTCCCTCTTGCATAAGCACAAGTGCATCTCGAACAACATCATTCCACCATGGTGGAAATCTAGCGCATGCTAGCTTTCTCTCTTGCACAAGCATAAGCACATCTCGAACAACATCATTCCTCCGTGGGATAAAGTCAGTGCATGCTAACTTTCAGTCTTGCAAAAGCACAAGAACATCTTGAATAACATCATTCCATTGTGGGGAAAAGCTAGTGTGTGCTATCTTTCCCTCTTTCACAAACACAAGCACATCTTGAACAACATCATTCCAGCATGGAGGAAAGCTTGAACATGCTAAACTTCCCTCTTGCACAAGCACAAGCACATCTCAAACAACATCATTCCACCATTAAGGAAAGCTAGCGCGTGTTAGCTTTCCCTCTTGCATAAGCACAAGTGCATCTTGAACAACATCATTCCACCATGGTGGAAAGCTAACACCTGCTAGCTTTCTCTCTTGCACAAGCACAAGACCATCTCAAACAACATCATTCCAGTGTTGTGCATCTTGAACATCATCCTACCATGGGGAAAAGCTAGCACATGCTAGATTTCCCTCTTACACAAGCATATACACATCTTGAACAAGATCATTCCACTGTGGGGGAAGGCTAACATGTGCTATCTTTCTCTCTTGCACAAGCACAAGTGCAACTCGAACAACATCATTCCTCTATGGGGTAAAACTAGTGCATGCTAAATTTCAGTCTTGCAGAAGCACAAGCACATCTTGAATAACATCATTCCATTGTGGGGAAAAGCTACCCTGTGCTAGCATTCCCTCTTTCACAAACACAAGCACATCTCCAACAACATCATTCTAGCACGAAGGAATGCTTGCACATGCTAAACTTCTCTCTTGCACAAGCACAATCAAATCTCAAACAACATCAGTCCACCGTTAAGAAAAGCTAGTGTGCGTTAGGTTTCTCTCTTGCATAAGCACAAGTGCATATCGAACAACATCATTCCACAATGGGGGAAAGCTAGCACATGGGAAACCTAGCACGTGCTATCTTTCCCTCTAACACAAGCACAAGCGCATTTGGAACAACATCATTCCAGTGTTGGGGAAAGCTAGTGCATGCTAGCTTTGCCTCTTGCAAAAGCACAAGCGCATCTCGAACATCATCCTACCATGGGGAAAGCTAGCATGTCTCTTACACAAGCATATACACATCTCGAACAAGATCATTCCACTGTGGGGGAAACCTAGTGTGTGCTAGCTTTCTCTCTTGCACAAGCACAAGCGCATCTCAAACAACATCATTCCTCCGTGGGGTAAAACTAGTGCATGCTAACTTTCAGTCTTGCAGAAGCAAAAGCACGTCTTGAATAACATCATTCCATTGAGGGGAAAAGCTAGCGTGTGTTAGCTTTCCCTCTTTCACAAACACAAGCACATCTCAAACAACATCATTCTAGCATAGAGGAAAGCTTACACATGCTAAACTTCCCTTTAGCACAAGCACAAGCACATCTCAAACAACATCGTTCCACCGTTAAGGAAAGCTAGCACATGTTAGTTTTCCCTCTTGCATAAGCACGAGTTCATCTCGAACAACATCATTCTACCATGGGGGAAATCTAGTGTGTGCTAGCTTTCTCTCTTACACAAGCACAAGAGCATCTCGAACAACATCATTCCAGTGTTGGTGAAAGCTAGCGCATGCCAACTTTCCCTCTTGCAAAAGCACAAGTGCATCTTGAACATCATCCTACCATGGGGGAAAGCTAGTGCATACTAGCTTTCCCTCTTACACAAGTATATACACATCTCGAACAAGGTCATTCCACTATGGGGGAAAGCTAGTGTCTGCTATCTTTCTCTCTTGCATAAGCACAAGCACATCTCGAACAACATCATTCCTCCATGGGGTAAAACTAGTGCATGCTAACTTTCAGTCTTTTAGAGGCACAAGCACATATTGAATAACATCATTCCATTCTGGGGAAAAGCTAGCGTGTGTTAGCTTTCCCTCTTTCACAAACACAAGCACATCTCGAACAACATCATTCTAGCATGGAGTAAACTTGAACATGTGATACTTCCCTCTTGCACAAGCACAAACACATCTCAAACAACATCATTCCACCATTAAGGAAAGCTAGCATGTGTTAGCTTTCCCTCTTGCATAAGCACAAGTGCATCTTGAATAACATCATTCCATTGTGGGGAAAAGCGACCCTGTGCAAGCTTTCCCTCTTTCACAAACACAAGCACATCTCCAACAACATCAGTCCACTGTTAAGGAAAGCTAGCGCATGTTAGTTTTCCCTCTTGCATAAGCACAAGTGCATATCGAACAACATCATNNAATGGGGGAAAGCTAGCGCGTGCTATCTTTCCCTCTTACACAAGCACAAGTGCATTTTGAACAACATCATTCCAGTGTTGTGGAAAGCGAGTGCATGCTAGCTTTCCCTCTTGCACAAGCACAAGCGCATCTCGAACATCATCCTACCATGGGGGAAAGCTAGCATGTCTCTTACACAAGCATATACACATCTCAAACAAGATCATTCCATTGTGGGGGAAAGCTAGCGTGTGCTAGCTTTCTCTCTTGCACAAGCACAAGCACATCTCAAACAACATCATTACTCCGTGGGGTAAAACTAGCGCATGCTAACTTTCAGTCTTGCAGAAGCACAAACACGTCTTGAATAACATCATTCCATTGTGGTGAAAAGCTAGCGTGTGTTAGCTTTCCCTCTTTCATAAACACAAGCACATCTCGAACAACATCATTCTAGCATGGAGGAAAGCTTGCACATGCTAAACTTCCCTTTTGCACAAGCACAAGCACATCTCAAACAACATCATTCCACCGTTAAGGAATACTAGTGTGTGTTAGCTTTCCCTCTTGCATAAGCACAAGTTCATCTCAAACAACATCATTCTACCATGGGAGAAATCTAGCGCACGCTAGCTTTCCCTCTTACACAAGCACAAGCGCATCTCGAACAACATCATTCCAGTGTTGGTGAAAGCTAGCACATGCTAGCTTTCCCTCTTGCACAAGCACAAGCGCATCTCGAACATCATCCTACCATGGGAGAAAGCTAGCGTGTGCTAGATTTCTCTCTTACACAAGTATATACACATCTCGAACAAGATCATTCCACTATGGGGGAAAGCTAGTGTGTGACATCTTTCTCTCTTGCATAAACACAAGCGCATCTCGAACAACATCATTCCTCCGTGGGGTAAAACTAGTGCATGCTAACTTTTAGTCTTGCAGAGGCACAAACACATCTTGAATAACATCATTCCATTGTGGGGAAAAGATAGCGTGTGTTAGCTTTCCCTCTTTCACAAACACAAGCACATCTCGAACAACATCATTCTAGCATGGAGTAAATCTTGAACATGCGATACTTCCCTCTTGCACAAGCACAAACACATCTCAAACAACATCATTCCACCGTTAAGGAAAGCTAGCGCATGTTAGCTTTCCCTCTTACATAAGCACAAGTGCATCTCGAATAACATCATTCCATTGTGGGGAAAAGCTACCCTATGCTAGCTTTCCCTCTTTCACAAATACAAGCACATCTCCAACAACATCATTCTAGCATGGAGGAATGCTTGCACATGCTAAACTTCGCTCTTGCACAAGCACAATCAAATCTCAAACAACATCATTCCACCGTTAAGGAAAACTAGCGCATGTTAGTTTTCCCTCTTGCATAAGCACAAGTGCATATCGAACAACATCATTCCACAATGGGGGAAAGCTAGTGTGTGCTATCTTTCCCTCTTACACAAGCACAAGTGCATTTTGAACATCATAATTTTGGTGTTGGGGAAAGCCAGCGCATGCTAACTTTCCCTCTTGCACAAGCACAAGCGCATCTCGAACATCATCCTACTATGGGAGAAAGCTAGCATGTCTCTTACATAAGCATATACACATCTCGAACAAGATCATTCCACTGTGGGGATAAGCTAGCATGTGCTATCTTTCTCTCCTGCACAAGCACAAGCGCATCTCAAACAACATCATTCCTCTGTGGGGTAAAACTAGCGCATGCTAACTTTCAGTCTTGCAGAAGCAAAAGCACGTCTTGAATAACATCATTCCATTGTGGGGAAAAGCTAGCGTGTGTTAGCTTTCCCTCTTTCACAAACACAAGCACATCTCGAACAACATCATTCCAGCATGGAGGAAAGCTTGCACATGGTAAACTTCTCTTTTGCACAAGCACAAGCACATCTCAAACAACATCATTCCACCATTAAGGAAAGCTAGCGCGTGTTATCTTTCTCTCTTGCATAAGCACAAGTTCATCTCGAACAACATCATTCTACCATGGGAGAAATCTAGCGTGTGCTAGCTTTCCCTCTTACACAAGCACAAGCGCATCTCGAACAACATCATTCTAGTGTTGGTGAAAGCTAGCGCATGCCAACTTTCCCTCTTGTACAAGCACAAGCGCATCTCAAACATCATCCTACCATGGGG
>CBVK0103114388.1:0-11140 GCA_900067695.1 Picea abies
TCTTCCGATCTCACTGCCTGTTTGACTTTTCGGACAGAACGCGATATCTTCTCCATACGGACTCCGTTTGACATAAAAATTATACCATCGGAATCAGGAAGACGAGACGGACGCAATGGTACAGGTTTCGTTGCATTCCGAGCACTTTCATTTTTGAGCATTTTTCAAGCCCTATCAGGCTTCTGGATCCGTTTTCGGATCACACCTCCCCACAACAAGACCTTTTGGTCCCCAAAAGGTTACTGTCCAGTTAACAAGCCCGGGATAGGCCACCCAGCTTGTCCTCTGTCTCTGAACTCTGTCCTGTGCACCTGTCTCATCAAGATCAGTTGTAATACAATGATGACCACTGAAAGTACATTGTTAGTCATTGCAATCCTGCTACACTTCACTGAAGCCATTATCATCCATGTACTGAACATTGCTAATGATAACATCAGAAAAACGACGGCAAATGAACTGATATACTTGAAGTATTTGCACGACATCAGTTTATCTTTAAGCAATTTATGATTAATTTTCCACTCCATAATCATATCCTGTTCTTGCTTAAGATCTATAACTTCACTTGAAACAATTAATGGTTTGTCGCTTACTTGCATTGCCTTTGTTAACTGTTCCATTGTTTGAAGTTTGTTACATTCTTTAACATGATGAGCATGCACTATGTAATCATGACCTTCTTTAGTAAACTGATACTGATTCTTAGTTCTGTAGAAGATTGCTTTTCGATCATACAAGTACGGACTTCCTAAGACGATGCCACATTCTTTTAACGACACTACATCACAAGTAACCTCATCCACATACTTATCTGAAATTGCAAATTTAACTGTGCATTGCTTTGTTACATGCATCTGATGATGATTGCTCATCCATTTAAGTGTGTAAGGCTTATGATGTGTTTGTGTTATTAATCCCAACTTTTTAACCAACTCTTCTGAGATTAGATTTGATTGAGATCCACTGTCGATTAGTGTATCTATCTTAGTGTGTCGCATTATAACTCTTATATGAAATAACTTGCTTCTACAATCAGTCTCTTTACCAAATTTACCTGTCATACCAATCAATGAAACCTTAGATTCATCACCTGAATCTGATCCCAAGTCTGTAGGCTTTGTTGTCGTTGCAACTACTGTTTGCGTTCCCTTCTTTCCTTTGAACCATTTTGGCCTTTTGTTAGGATGTAACTGCCAACATTTGTCCTCATCATGTCCCTCTTTCTTGCAATGTTTACAAGTGAGTTTCTCTTCCTTCTTTGACACGGTGTTTGCATTCTTGCCATTACCATGCCTTTTCCTCTTATCATCTTTCTTTTGAAATGACGATTCCCCTGACATACCTGCTTTCCCTGCTTCAATATATGTAGCTTGAACAGAAACCTCATCAAGGTTAGTGGGTCCAAACATGAAAACAATGTTTCTAATATGTGCAGGCAATCCACCTATATACTTCATAAGTGTTTCTTGTGTTTGCAAAGGAATGTCTAACATTAATGCCATTTTCCTAAATCCATCAGTATATTCTTGCACAGATTGTCCCTTTCTTAGTTTTAAAGATTGCCATTCTATGAGTGCTTTTTCTTTATAACCCAAAGGATAAAACTGTTTCCTAAGTGCAGAAATAAAAATCTTCCATGATGGAAATACTTTACCCACATCTTGTGTTCCTTTTTGCAGCTTGCTTTGCCACCAAATGAGAGCTGTACCTGCAAGTCTCAAAGATGCCAACTTTACTTGTGTGGCCTCATCCTTGATTTGCTGAACACTGCAGTATACCTCCATTTGTCTGATCCAGTTATCAAGCTTCTCCGCATTGACCTCACCATCATATATGGGAAAATCAAACTTTACATCAAGTTTCAACAATGGCATTTCATGTTTATGTTTATGTACATTTTTCTTCTCATTAGATTTTGAACTTGAACTTGAAGAAGAAGGAGAAGAAGGAGGTGTTGATGGAGGTGAAGGAGGAATGTGTGGATGATCCTCTTCCTCTTCACTTTTTCCTTTAGAAGTATTACCCAAAACTGGTCGTGTCCGTTCCAAATAATCTTCATACAAAACTTTCACCATCTCCGACATAGCAAGGAATGTTTTCTGGAAGTCTTTCTCTTCTTGAGGAATCCCTTCATCCGATGCCATCTCCTTTTTGAAAGAAGCTCTCTTTCTCAATCCAATTAATGGATTCTCTGCCACAAGCTCGCCTTCACCACGATGCAACTTTTCCCTGGTTATCATGCAACTCAAATCCAAACATCAAACTAGCTCTGATACCAATTGATCCGGGGCAGGATCTTTTATGATTATGGTTGAGTTTTAAACTTGCATGAATTCATTAACCATTGAGATTTTAATGAAAGAATGAGGAAAGAAGAGGATTATATCAGTCAAATACACATATGCAGATCTGAAAACAATAATGAACAACAAACCATAAGAACGCAGGTTGATAACGGAGTTCGGCACAATGTTTGCCTACGTCTCCGGGCCTTTTTCCTGTGGGGGAGGCTTCTTTATTTCTGCTCAAGTGCTCAAAATTACATCTCAGCAATGCCCAAAGGCTACAAGACTGATCTGGTCTTGTTGTCCCAGATCTCAAGAACCCAATGCAAGAAACGGCATGCCAAACTGATGCTCCAAGCTCCCAGAAACGATCCGACAACGTTTCCACCTCAAAGGCTCCCTTGCAACAAATTGTCTTTGGCTTGGCTTTCCAACATCATAACTCTGCAAAAATGACTGTCCCTAGGCTTCAAACAGGCCTGGTTTATATAGGAATGGAGTTGGTTTCAGATCCCCAACTTCCTCCAAGAATCTGGCCTCCAAAAAAGCCCAATATCCCCCAAAATTGGAGTAAATCTGCTAAAAATAGCTTGAATTAATTAAAATAACCAAATTTATAACAAAACCCCATTTATATAAAGTTTGGTTTGTTGAAAATTGGGCGCAGCCCCCGATCGACGCACTCCTGGTCCTGTGGGAGGCCCATGTGGCCACGCGCCCATGGCGCTGGCCCCTTTCCATTGGCCCCGGCTCCTGTTCATATGGCGCTATACCTGTAACCGTGGCTTATGTGTTTAAAACACCCGCGCAAAATGTGGTCACGGTCCCGGTCCTGTGGCGCGACCATAGGACTCGTGGTTAACTACTCCCGCGCGCCCGCTGGTTGGCTCCCATTACACGGTCATGTGTGTTGTTTGCGTCGAGGGTCGGGGCTAAGCCCCGGCCCTTTTTCCCACTGGTTGAACTCACAATCAAATTCAAAACAATTTTCGGCCGTTTACATAACAAAACCGACCACCCGCCGCCGTGGCCAGCCTGATTCCGTTAAGTCGTTCACTTGCCGGGAGGTCGTGGGTTTGACCCCCGACGCGACCAAACCATAAATTTTACATTGGAACCAATCGACGAATCATACAGCGCCACGTGGCACCCTGTGATTGGGCCACGTGGCATTTTTTTTTACCAATCAGATAATGCCACGTGTCATCACGTGATTGGTCCACGTGCCTGCCAAGTCACCTGCCACGACGATCGCCGTACCGCCACGCGTCACTCTGCCATGCTGCCACGTCATCTACCGTACTGCCCAGTCATCTGCCACGTGTCTACCCCATCAGCGTGCCACGTCAGCTGCTGATGTCATCCTGCCACGTGTCACCCTGTGAGTGGTGACACGTGTCACATTTTTACTAGTCCAATCGTACCCTGAAAACGCCAAATTCGTGTGACACATGGCGCGTCCTGGTGACGCCACGTGTCCTTCCGTACGGTCTTCCACGTGTTGTATTCTGGTACTGCCACATCACCGTACGGACATGCAACGTCAGCACTGTACAGCCTGCCACATGGCAGTACGACCTGCCCAGTCAACTCCAATTTTTGCCTGTTTGACTTTTCGGACAGAACGCGATATCTTCTCCATACGGACTCCGTTTGACATGAAAATTATACCACCGGAATCAGGAAGACGAGACAGACGCAATGGTACAGGTTTCGTCGCATTCCGAGCACTTTCATTTTTGAGCATTTTTCAAGCCCTATCAGGCTTCTAGATCCGTTTTCGGATCAAAAGCACTCCACAGAGTGACTGAAGAAGCAGTTATAGATTTCTTATTTGAAGACATCTTCACTAGATTTGGAGTGCCAAGAGAATTAGTTACAGATGGAGGACCTCCTTTAACTTCTCATGGTTTCAAAGCCACCCTTCAAAAATATCATATTCAACATAGAATGACTACAACATACCACCCCCAAGCCAATGGATAGGTGGAAAGCACAAACAAAGTAATAGAAATCATTCTCACAAAAACAGTGAAGGAAAACAGAAAGGATTGGTCCTACAGGCTCCCTAAAGCATTATGGGCCTACAGAACTACCTGGAGAAATACTACAGGATTCTCTCCCTATGAATTAGTCTATGGAAAGAGTGTTGTCTTTCCTGTGGAATTTGAAATCAAAACCTTAAGGACTGCTTTAGCTGTCAACCTTGATTTGACTGATGCACAGACAACCAGGTTGCAGCATCTTAATGAATTGGATGAGAAAAGACTAGATGCCATTCATCAGACAACTATGATTCAACAACAAAGATCAAAATGGCATGACAAAACTATCAAGAATAAGCAGTTCCAAAAAGGTAATTGGGCCCTACTGTATGACTCTCATTTCAAAGAATTTCAAGGGAAACTGCGTACAAGATGGCTTGGACCCTACGAAGTAGACACTGTTTTCCCCAATGGAACAGTAAGGCTCCTCACAATCGATGACTTTAAAACACCGTTACTTGTAAATAGTCATCGACTCCATCTGTAACAACGCCCTATTTCCAAAGAAGATTTTAAGGCCACTTGTGTGGCAGACTCTCATTACCTCTTTTTAGAGGGGGCTCCTACCCCTCATTGCAATTAATTCTTTAGTATTACATTAGATTTCATTTACTAATAATCCCTGTCAAGAAATACCATGTTACAATCGATTTTTGCAGATTCCCGATCAAAGCACAGGTCCACTAAGAAAGGATGATCCTACTTCAAGAAGAGGCAAGCTTTCCTATTGCTGAAACACCATTGTCAGCAAACTTTCACCATTTTCCCCATTGCTGAAACACCATTGTCAGCAACCTTTTACCATTTTCCCCATTGCTGAAACACCACTGTCAGCAACCTTTTACCATTTTCCCCATTGCTAAAACACCACTGTCCAACAAACTTCCCGCCATTTTCTTCCATTGCTAAAACACCACTATTCAACAGTTCTTCACATTTCCCCATCGACGAAACAACATCGTCCAACAATTGTTTCGCCCTTCTTTCCATTGCTGAAACACCACTGATCAACAACTCTTTGCTCTTTTTCCATTGCTGAAACACCATTGTTCAACAAGCTTTCACCACTTTTCCCATTGCTGAAACACCACTGTTCAGTAGTTCTTCACATTTCCCCACTGACGAAACAACATCGTCCAACAATTGTTTCGCCCTTCTTTCTACGGCTGAAACACCAATTTTTTGGCATTTCCTGTCAATAAGATTTTTACGCTCTCATACTACATTTTGTCCTTCCAGTCAACAAATCCTTGATACAATTCATCTAACAAATCAAAAGTCTCTGCCACGGCCACTTCAGAACTATTACGGATAGGCATTATATTTTGTTGAAGTATGAATCAAAAGGTAAAGGCGAGGTATGTAAATTTTATGTAAATACAATTAAGCTATAGTTAATGAGAAGATTCCAACTCATCATTACCACTCATGCAAAATCATTATGAGTTGCACTTAAAAGGGGGGGAGGAAATATCAAACTTTTATACCATCATTTCACACGAATTCACCACCGCCATTCCTATTTACCATCCTTTCGTTCGTCTCACCACCATTCGCATGCCTTCACTCGAAAAACTTACTCTGCACAGAAGTTGTTACTCAACTCTTTGACAGTGTATTTTACCGAGCTGGTAGCTATGGGAGGCTCTGTTATACTGTACGAACCCACCACGACAGCCCTGTTAGAACACTATCCAGTAGCCTATCAAATTTTTCTGCAGGCAGGATGGATCGGTTATTTTCAGAGACTCCAATGGTATGATCAACAAAAGGTTCTCTAGTTTGCTCAAAATCTCCAGGAAGACCATTCCATTGTTCAAGGGGTTCAGATTTCAGTTACAGAAGAAGATATAGCGCAGGTTTTGGGTGTCCCTACCAATGGCATTCGCATGTTCAGCCACAAACATATCATCCTGAATGCCCAACATGATTTCCTCTTGCCAGGGGAACAAATTGAACCTAAAGGCCGGGGTGTTCGACTCAGCTCATTGCCGCCTCCATGGCCAGAAGTTGCAAAATTCGTCAAACACTACCTTACCTGCGAAGGCCGGTACCAGGTAGTCTACCAGCGCAATTTTGTCCTGTTGTCTCATTTACGGCATAATAGATTGATGAACATTCCTTATTATTTGCTCGGTTGTCTTAAAAATATGTTGCACTACTGTAAAAAGGCTAAAGATCCCGCCCTTTCACTCACCCATCACCGTCTCTTTCAACTGCTTATCCAAAATGGTTTTTCCCAACAAAACCTTCCACTAAACAACCCACCTATAGATCCCCAAGAAGCCGCTGAAATTCCTGAAAATCTTCAGGAACAACAACCACAAAACCCTCCAGACTCTCCAGAAATACCTAACAGTCTGCCTACATAACCAATCAATCCAATTAACCCCCCTACCATACCAAGCCCACCCCACACTTTACCAGAATCATCCACTCCTGCCCTTCATATTCTTAGCGATGATTCTGAGCTAGACAATTCTCCCTGCCCCATCATTGAGGAAAAACCCCCACGAAAACGAAAGCAAATTCCTTTCTTTCCGCCCTTTTTACAAAGAAAATGAACAAGGGCCTCAACAAGGGTAGCCACTACTACCACTTCCCTAGACCCCCAACCTATTCGACTAATACCCCATACACCTCCAACTTCCCAAATGCCGAAATCTTTGCCTATTCCACCCAAGGGCACTAAAACACAAGAACCAGATGCCTAGGGTGTTGCAACATCATCTGTTTCAAATCAAGTAGCTGAAATACAAGAACCAACTACCCATTCAGTAGCTGAAACACAAGAACCAACTACTCATTCAGTGGCTGAAACACAAGAACCAACCATACTTGCCACACAAGAACCAGCTACAGCTGAAACACAAGAACCAGCTGCTGATACTGATACTGAGATACAGGAATCAGAGGTCTAGGGTGCTGCAACATTACTTTCCTTACATCAAGAAGCTGAAACACAAGAAGCAATTGCCGATCCTGTAGCTGCTCCACAAGAACCAGCTAGTGCGGCTGTGATTGCTACACAAGAACCAGTCACTCCTCAACCAGAACCAACAATGGCCTTTGTCTTAGAAGAAAATGAGTTCCTAAAATCTAAACTAGAAGCCTACAAGCAAGAGCTAGCCGCAACAAAGGAAGCCTATGAGAAGGAACTTAATTTGTACACCCTAGCTCGCACAACAACCATGTCAGAAGGAACTACAACAGAGAATCCGTGTAGAGAATATATGTGCTGTCAATGTGGGGACATCTACTATCAAGCAGGCTACAAAGTAATTCAAATTCAAATTCCAGGAGCTTCCCCTGCTCCTTCAACTTTTGCAGTCAAAGAAGAAGAACCCACTGTTACACAAGAACCAACTATAGTTGTCACACAAGAACCAGCTACAACTGAAACACAAGAACCAGCGGGACCTTCCAAAATTGAGACTGAACCCTGGCCTGCAACAAATGTCATATCTAAAACCCCTGCTTTTGTTAATAAAGCTGTAAAAATAGTGCCTATTGATGAATCTACCCCTCCCAGCCAGATCAATACCCACACCCTTGTGGAACAGGCCACTCAGACCCTACCTCAGCCTACTACTTGCAACGCTGAAACACAAACTCAGCCATGGGATCAACAGGAAATAATAGAAAAATGGAAAAAAGAGTCTACTGTTACATAGGCCAAAATCCTGCAGGAACACAGACAAATATGGATAAATCATACCTACTCAAATTGGGAAGCTTTGAAGCAAACACACCAGGAAGCTCGTGCCCTTAAGAAACAAAACACAGAGTTAAAAGACAGATTGCTCCTGATATTTGACTTGGCACAAAAGCTATTGGCTGCAAGGAAACCATCCTGCAATTACTCCTTGTTCCTCATGGAACGAATTACATGGTTTCAGATCAAATTAATCACAGAAGGCAGACCCCATGCAGTGCTACATCCAACAGATTTTGTTAAAACCTTTGCAGAAGCCTCTGCTATGGATCAACACCTCCTCTGTGAGGCATATTTTCATAATGAGGCCATCCCTGAGAACATGCATCTTAACCTTAATCCTCTTGTCGGTGACATCCAGATTCAGGCATTCACCTCCTTTCTCCACAATCAGATTATATGGTAGGATGAATTCCTCGCTGCCAAGCATAATGAGGATAACCGCCTTCTCTGGATAAGGCCAGAACCACAAAATGCAACCACCTTTGTTACAAAATATTATCAGTTTTTAAAGAAACTAGGGATGATTGAACACGTTCAACAACTACAATCAACAATGCTTCAAGATTGTCAACACTTCATCAGATCCACAGAGATTGATGCCCTACAGGCAAACAACTTGTTTTGGTAGCAATCTACTGAGAAAAGACAGGAACACAATCCTTTTAGCCCTACTAATCTCGAGATAGCAATCTCCAGGGTACCTAACTATATCAAGTGTGTTCAGCAATGTGCTGAAAGCTGGATAGGGTACCGGTTTTATTTTCCTATCCTTTGGTTGCCCGCAGAGAGATATCAAATCCATTATAAGTTGCCTAAGAAGACAGAAACAATAGCTTGGCAAAGGTTACAACGCATCCAAGGGTTCAGAGCTCCAACAGACAACACCTCCCATAGCTACTGCTTGAGTAACTTGCACGCTCAGAGTCAGTATTCAGATTCTGATTCAGAGTGAAGTTGCCTGAGGACATGCAACATTTTAAGTTGGGGGGGATGTTAGGACCATACAATGTACCTTTTTGTCCACACTTTTTGCCACCATTACACTCTTGTTTCACTCACATTTAAACTCATATTATCACTTTACCCTATCTTTCCAAAGGTATACAACGTCTCTTCTCTTTACTATATGTTTAATCTGTTTTTCATATAATTTTACATTACTCTCGTACTTAACCTTTGATCATAAATGCATAAGTGCTGAAACAGTTCGAACTGCAGATTAGCATTGAGGCCTATTGCTGAAACAATTAAAGCACGCAAATCCTATGGTTGAAACAACAACTCATACAGAAGAAGTTGTTACACAGTCTGTGGTCAACGATGATGAAACACAGAAGAAGATGTTACACAGTTCGTGGTCAATGATGCTGAAACAAAGAAGAAGTTGTTACATAGTCTGTGGTCAACGATGCTGAAACACAAAAGAAGCTGTTACACAGTCCATGGTCAACGATGCTGAAACACAGAAGAAGCTGTTACACAGTCCGTGGTCAACGATGCTGAAACAAAGTAGAAGTTGTTACACAGTCCGTGGTCAACGATGCTGAAACAGTCAGAATGCAAATCCCATGCCTGAAACAGCCTGTGATTTGCGATGCTGAAACAACATACAACAGCAGTAACAAGAGACAAATAAATAAGCTATTACTCCAGCCGCAACAACAACACCTCACTCGGCACTTGTAATAGCATTCTGTTGCGGGAGACTAGGATATCCTATTCCAGTTTAGAAAGTCGATCTGACTAAGAATAGGACTCAGATGTACACCTGCAATTAGTTGATTAAATTGTATTGAAGGGATCCTCCTCTTTAAATAAGAGGAAATCACCATTCGAGAGGATCTTCGGTTTTTGTACTAAGAAGGGTTTACAGAGAATGATGTACTTCATTTCATATTGTAATATGATACATTGATAGATGAATAAAAGACTGTTCTGAGCATTTCTCTCTAGCCTTTTCATTTCAGGGGAATCTTGTGAGAAGGGAGGGCCCACCTTCTTCACAAGATTCACCCGTTAGTTTTGTAGCGTGTTAGTGTGATATCTGTTTATGCCTTGATTAAATTCTGTTTTGCTAAAACACTACTTTATTGAATTCTGTTTTGCTGAAACACTACTTTACTGAACTCTGTCTTGTTGAAAACTCTGCTTTACTAAACGTTACATTGTTTTCATGTGATTCATGCTTGGGTAATTGTTAATCATTTTAGTTAGCAATCCTGTTTGATGAATTTATGAAAGCTTGGTAATCAGAAACAGGTGCTAAAGTTTCTTGCTTAGGAAATAGGGTCCTGTTCTCTATTAGAGATAGTTAGCCTTCAGTGCATTAATGAGTTTATGAAAGTGTGCTAATCAGAAACAGGTGTTGAAGTTTCCTTCTTAGGAAATAGGGTCCTGTTCTCTATTAGATATAGTTAGCCTTCAATGCATTAATGAGTTCATGAAAGTGTACTAATCAGAAACAGGTGTTGAAGTTTCCTGCTTGGGAAAAAGGGTTCTGTTCTTTGTTAAGAGATAGATAGCCTTCAGTGTGTATGTCAATTATTTCAGTTAAGCAATGAGTTCATGAAGTGTGATGATCAGAAATAGGTGCTGAAGATTCCCGCTTTGGGAATAGGGTCATGTTATCTGGTTACAGAATAGTTGGTCTTTCCTGTTGCAGTATCTTGTTGTTATTTTAATGTAATCCAGGATTCTTCAATTAATCATTTCTTTAAACTTTGAGCTCTGCAATAGGTAGATTGCTTTGCTGTAATTCAAGTTAGAACTTCATTTTGTTCAAGGCAAGTGTGATTAATATAGTTTTTACTACAACTCTAGGTTTCTTTTGAGATTGAGCATATATAGTGCGTGGTTACCTTTGAAATAAACAGACTTCCCTGGGTTGACAATTTATGTAGCACTTGATTGTTTAGATTAAATAAGCAATTATAGTGACCAACAACTACCTTCCATATTTGGTGCTCATATAACTCATTGAAAGATTATTCCATACAGTTGCGATTGTTTCAACGTACTCTCATTGGGAGTGCCACGAAATGTTGGTTGTGGAGCCTGATTATCTTCCTGATTCAGAGGTCCTTGCTTTC
>CBVK0103114403.1:0-12787 GCA_900067695.1 Picea abies
ACAACTACTACCATGCCATCAACCATAGTCATGATCTGCAATCAACTAGTAGCTACAAATCTACTACCATGCACTCTAATAGTCTCCATGACTATGCAACAATAAACTAGTAGCACATAGCTACTACCATGCCATCAACCATAGTCATAATTTGCAATCAACTAGTAGCTTCAAAGCTACTACCATGCATTCCAATAGTCTCCATGACTATTCTATGATGTTTCTCCTCTCCTAGTAGTCTCATTCACACCCATCTACTAGGAAAGACTACTACATTACTCCCTCAGTCACTCCACATGACTGATCTGGGAAACCCTTTTCCAAAAGGGAAGCTTGCCAGAGGAGAAATATCACACCTCCCTCTCAATGAGGGTGGAAATTCTACACCACCCCAAGCTTGTATCTTAAGTACTCATACTTCATTCTAGATAGAGACTTGGTGAGAATGTTCACTATTTGCTCATATGTGGATATGTATTGGAGCTCCACTTCTCCTCTATGTACCATGTCTCGAATGTAATGGTATTTTATCTCTCTATTCTTTTACTTGTAATTAAAGACTGGATTCTATGAAATATTTACACAACTTTGATTATCACAATATATCAAAGTTGGATCCAACTCTAGATCAAATAAACTTGCAAGCAACTTCTAAAGCCACACTACTTCATGGATTGCAACACTGGATGCAATTTACGCTGCCTCTATTGTATTGAGTGCCACTGACGTCTATTTTCTAGTTAACCATGAGATCATACATGATCCAAAACTCAAGCAACATCCGGATGTGATTTTCCTATCCACTGCAGTTGCTGCCTAGTCAGAGTTTGTATAACCTTGCAACTTTACTTCACTGTTTGAGACATATATAATTCCATATCCAACTGTACCATGTAGGTACCTCAACACATGCTTTTTTGTTATCCAATGTACATGTCTATGATCAACCATGTACTGACTCAAGGTGTTCACTGTAAAGCATATGTTCGGCTTGGTGTTAACCAAGTACATCAATGATTCAATCAATTGTCTGTACATCATGGGATCAACCAAATATGAAGATGAATCACTCAAGATTTTCATATTCATAACCGTAGGTGTGGCCATGGACTTGCAGTCCATCATCTCAAATCTTTGCAGTATCTCAACTATATATTTTCCTTGGCTAAGGAAAAATATCATCTGGCCTCTGCCACACCTCTAATCCTAAGAAATAGTGCATCAAACCTAGATCCTTCATTTCAAACTCTGAAGTGAGCTCCCTCTTACACCCATCTATGAGCTTCTCATCCCCTATAAGAAATATGCCATCCAATATCAAGGGGAAACCATTCCCAAGCTCATCAAATAAATGTTTGTTCTGGCATACCATGCCCCGGTTGCCTGCTTAAGATGGTACAAATATTTCTTCAATTTGTAGAGATGAGACTCCTTCTCATGTATCTTATGGCTACTCTATGTACACTTCTTCTGGATACTGGATAAAGTGTATCATCATAATGTTCTCCCTCTTTCTAGGAGAATCCTCTAGCCACAAATCTCACTTTGTACTTCTCTATGCTTCCATCTGCAGCAAGCTTGATCTTGTAGATCCACTTGGAAGTCACTAGTGACTTCCCTTATAGTATTGGAACAACTTACCACATGTCATTCTTCATGATGGACTTGTACTCTTCCATCATGGCATCCTTCCACACTTTCTGCTTAGCAGCTTCTGTTAGAAAACAGGATCGCGGAGCAATAAAATAAAACAAATGCGGAAATAAAATACAGAAGATACACAATACAATAGAGACACAGATATATGTGGTTTACTAAGTGTGGGCTACGTCCACCAGATAAATTTCTAGGTCCTTCCTTTATTATTATCCAACAAATGAAGGGATACAACCTAATATAACCCTATTTTTCATAGTATCACCTAGTGATTGAAATTTCTTCCTCTAGTCATATTTCATTGTAAATAATATTTTATTCTACAAATGATTTACAAAAAGAACAAGAAAAAAGAAAAGAAAAGAAAAAGGACAAAAATAGAAAAAAAATGAAAAGAGAGTATAAAAAATAAAAAAAAAGAGAAAAATATAAACCCCATCATAAATAAATTTGGTTTGAATCATACTGCATAATTTGTAACATCCCGCTCTTGCTCTCCCTGAGCGAACTTATCTTTGAGGACAATTTCTTGCAAGTGATCCAGATTATTATACTATTGGTCGTTTGATTATGATTATGAGGCATTATGGATATGATGCTATGTTATTTTTTTGTATTGACATAGACAAGTGCTATTGACTGAGTTCTCTTGAGTGTGCAGGAATTTGGACCTCAAGGATGCAGAGACATTGACGAAAACCCTTGGACTCTGGATCGATTCAGGGAGAGGACTGTTGGGTTTGAATGGTATTGATGTGACACATGTACATATGATTAGATGTTATGATGATTGATTATTGTTGCTGACATGATTCATTGATGGATGCAGGTTGATGATATCTTGCTGACCAGACTCACATGTGGAGTAGAGGGGTCATGCAGGACAACCAAAGACTTGAGGGAGAGGTGTGGAAAGCATCCCTGTCACAACCTACTAGCACTCTCGTCGTAGCTCGAATTGTAGGTTAACGATTACCTAGTTTGAGAAGACCCATGATGTCGTGAGGGCAGACTGTGACAGTCACTCACGATGATTCTAAAGGGTGCACAATAAGGCAGGGGCCTTATTCCTTAGAGGCCCTTAGTCTCCCACAAGATCACCTGGCGGAGTATTGACTTCAGGGGTTTGTGATGTCTACCAATTCATTCAAGAGGCAAGTGGCACCCTTGGAGCACGTAGTGCGTCCTAAAGGGAATGCCACACAAGGAAAATAGAAAGAGGTGAGTGGCACCATTGGAGCATGTAGTGTGTCCTGAAGGGCACATTGTGCAAGGAAAATGGACAGAGGCAAGTGGAACCCTTGGAGCACGTAGTGCGTCCTGAAGGGCACGTCGCGCAAGGAAAACAAAAAGAGGTAAGTGGCACCCTTGGAGCACGTAGTGCGTCCTGAAGGGCACGTTACGCAAGGAAAATGGAAAGAGGCGAGGGGAACCCTTGGAGCACGTAGTCTGTCCTAAAGGGCACGTCGCGCAAGGAAAAAGGAAAGAGGTGAGTGGCACCCTTGGAGCACCTAGTGCGTCCTCAAGGGCATGTCGTGATTTTAACTGGTAAGTGAATAAAGCTAAATGAACTTAAAATGAATGATGTGACAAGTAAGATTTAAAAACATTTTTCCCTAATAAAAATGTCGCCCAACCTGGTGAAATTACAACCTAGGTCTAATTAGAACATGTGATCAAAAAAAAAATAATAATAAATGAACATGTAACAAGAAGAGGGGTAAGAAGTTCAAATTTATTTATTAAAGTCAAGATTAGAATGGAGGATTAAAATTTATTTTAAAAAAGGGGGGAAGTGGTTGTTTTTATCTATTTTTGCTAACTTAATTTTAGTAAATAAATAAAAAAAGGAAAAGAGAGTAAATGGCTAGCTCCCCTATTACCCTCACTACTTCTTCCTTCAGTGGTCCCAATCATTTTTTAAGGATCTTTTGTTGATCCCTCATCTTCTCAACTTCTACATACGCCTACCTATGAGCCAAAATAGTTGCCATGCACTCTATTGGTGGAAGTGTAGCAGCCCTTTCTATTGTCTGGTGTGCATGTTCTTGTGCTTCTCTTATCTTGGCCTCTATAGCCTTCATCTTCAGTTATTATATTAATTTTTTCCACACCTGCGCAATCTCCTCACAGATTTTTGCACATTCTCCCTCTATCCTCTTAATTTTGTAACTGTTATATTTGTGATTCTTTCTCTTCCTTTGTGCACTTCCAGTGGTATGTTTGGCATGTTCCTCAGCTGTAAGTCTTGAATTTTCTCTATGTAGCCCTTAATTAATTAAACAATATTTTACGCATGTTCCTCCATAGTATCTTCAACTACTATGGGAACTTCTGGGATTGCCTTATATAGCTTCTGGACTATTACTTGGTTTTTCTATGCTATGGCTTCAACTTCATCCTTCTGCTTAAGAAATATTTTGACCCTTTCATGAGATTTAGTTTTACCCTTAAGTACCTCGTCGACTCGACCTTCAAACTCCTTCTTTTGTTACACAGAAGCATAATATTGTTGTTGCAACTGGACCCTTTCATCCATTATTAGAGTGAGCTCTTGTTGCACTTTCTCTTCTCTGTTTTGAATCTCGTATAATAGGCCTACTTGCAACTCTTGTAGTCTCTACATGGACAACCATGATACAACTAGGTCCAAATGTCTTAGTTTCTTTACCTATTCCTACAACTCATCGTTGAAAGTTCCAATGCATATGTTTCAACCTGCAGTACCCTATGATGAGTTGTTAACTGGGTCAAGATCAGTTGCACATTGTTTGCTTCCTTTCCTAGAATTGTAGATTGTCTATCCTCCACCCTACGATCCTTCATGATGCTCATTGTTTCCAACAGATGTTGGAGTGCTACCAGCTGGTATTTCACTTTCTTTTGTTTCTTTTTTTGCTTCCTTGTTTCTTCCTCCCATATTTCTTTTGTGGAATTCCTTACTTGGTAGCCAATTCTGTCCATATCATCATTAGTTAATATATAGAACGGGGTATCTCTATGCGACTTAGTTTTCTTGTTGCCCCTCCTACTTGTTCTTTCCCATTGCCCTTCCTTTTTATTCCTATATTGAGGACTTTCGATGGCCCAGGTATATCACCTGTACCATTATTTTGATCCTTGTACTGCTCATTATCTTGTTCCTCGTCACTTTTTTCTTGTTCTTCTTCCTCTTCTAATTTCTTTGTCTTCTCGACTAGGCTCTTCCAATCCTCTTCCTAGTCATTGAATATCAAGCTCACATCCTCTATTTTCAACCTGTAAATATTTGGAAACCATTGGCACATTAGATCCTTCTTGGTATGCACATACATATGGTGCATGTTGGATATAAATCATGTGATATCCTTGTATGTTGCTACTATTTATGTTGATATGTGTGGTGTGTGCACAACTAAATAGGTGATATTTTGCAAGTAGACAAAAAATGTGAAATTATTGTCATTTTTCCTTCTTTTAATTGTAGTGTGCCATAAATTGTCATACCTTGCAGCTAAATTGTTTCTACCTAATGTGCACATGCATTGGTAATACCCTGGTTCTTACCACCCGACCATCGCAATCGAGATTATCAACCATATGTAATGGAATTTACTTCCCTTTTCTTAGGCCTCAGTGCAATTCTGTAAAAATAGGTTCACCAAGGTGGCCCATTTCATCTAGACCCCTTCCACACACTTCTCTGTGACTACAATAAATGCCACTAACACCTCATATTTGCGACATTTTCACATAATCTTGCAGGCCAGTACATGCATCACAAAACTTACATTTTGTCGTTGATGATTTTAACATCTAGACCCCTCTTTCCTCTAAATGTCTGGAATTTCTCTTTCATTGACTCGGAGAGGGTTCACTCTCCCTCCATGTTGAACAATAGGCCTGGATCCTCTCTGGCTTTTGGAAGACCTATAATACACGCAATTAGCATAGTATTGATTGATAATAGGGGATCAAGCCAGAGTGTCCCCCTATGAAAACAAATTAGTAACACCTTGACACATGTATCAATTTATGTACTCTTCCAAAAATGTAGAATCTCTAGCAAGTTTAATATTCCTACCTTCTCTAACCCCGACGCCCATTTCTATGTCTCTAGCAATTTTACTCATGTGCCTGGGATACTCTGAGTACACAAGTATTTCTCCATGTCTAACTAAGGGAATTTAAGTGCATCAGTGATATCATGGTCCATAAACTTTAGGATGGAAATCTTCCCCAACATTTCTCCTTCACTTCTTACTCCCACCAGAACTGGTGCTACTGGCTAGATGTAATTCCCATTGACTGGCACTTGTATCGGTGGCATGCCATCCATCCTTGGTGGTAGGTAGTCTATGTGGAAACTCGCATGTGGCACGTTGCTGCAGATGGTCCTCCAACCTTAGGTAGTTCCATTCTCTTGTGATGGATTCCTAGACTAGCTCGAAGTTTGTTTGTGGGTATTTGTATCTCGTCATTATTATTCTCAAATTCTCTCTGGTTTTCTTTTTTTTTCTCCCTCTTGCATGCAACAATGAATTAGAATTGACAATTTCCTGTTGTTTTTGTGCCTTTGTGCCAACTGGACATTTCTAATCTGGCCTTAACGACCTTGTCCAATCCGCCACCATGGTTGATGAGTTGTTAAGTAAATGATCCTTTATTACCAAATCCTTTGTGTGGTTTTTATCTCGTACTACCAATCTGTCGTTATTTCTCGTGGATTTTACTATTTAAGATTATACAACGCTTTAATTATCTATCACTCCCACTTCATAGTCATTGTTTCATGCTTTAATTCTTTTAACTGTCTTGTCCTTGCCAAATTGTCCAATGGTTCTTGTTGTTTTATCCATGTGCTTTGCAGTCTGTCTCGTTTGTGTATTATCTTCAAAATTAGAACAATTGTCTTATGATGTGTGAAAACCATTCCTTCTGTGCAAGTTATTATGCCTTGGTACTCAAACACTCTTTTTTGTTTTACTATATCTACTTTTTATTTGATTTTCTTCATTTTTCTACTTTTTATTTGTTTTTCCTTACTTTCCTTTCTACTATGGTACAACTAATATAATACATTTGTTTTGGCGCAACCCATATTACTCCACAAACTATCAGTTGTCTCTATAGAGTTTCAATCGACTTCCATTCACCATTCCTTCGAGGAATTTTCCATTCAGGGTTTCTAATTGTGCAACACCTGTCTCTGTTACCTACTAAATTACATAGTGTTGGGTATGTGTTATATCATTTTCACGAATAGAGATAGTTTCTATGTTGCTTCAGTCATGCAAGGAGCCCCCCTATGCGGGGTTTGGGGGGAAGCGCCCCCGGAAAAAAATTTCCTTGGTTTTCGTGTCCATTTCTAGGTGGCCCTCAGTTTTCAAGTCCATTTTTGGGTGGTTTTTCGGAACATGTTTTTTCACCGATGGTTTTATATTCTTGGTTAAGGAATTAGGGTTGTTGACTAGTCTAGGTCATTGGATTAGGGTTTTGGATGTCGTTGGCTCCTATATGTATATTGTATTTTGGATGTCGTTGGCTCCTATATGTATATTGTATTGTAAACAATGTATGTGATGAATGAATATAGAATATGTTGGTTTTCTTGGTTTGGATTTCCAGGAGAAAAATCTCTATGTAATGTGTTTATTTTCCATTACATATATTATGTTCTTTTATTGAAAATCTATTTGCAGTAAATAATTATACAAAGTTAAAATCTACACATAGGGTCCTAACTAGTGCATTCTAAACTTTCCTGGATGTTGCATGAACTTACTGTCATAAAGTAATACCAAATATCCCACTTGAAATGTTTTTTTCTTAATGTGTTAATCATTTCAAGCATTCTCTCTTTCTTTCTGAACTTGTTGATGGAAACATGTGACAAACTAGTCTTCTTAAAGTTGTACCAACTGTGATAGTCTCTCCTCTACTACGCCAGAGTCTGATAACTTAGTGATTGTTGCAATGCGCAATCTTGACATAATAAAATCCATAGGCATTACAACTTCTTTTCCATAGACCAACCTAAAAGTTGTTTTCCATGTCAACTTCTTACTCATAGTCCTGTAAGTCCATAACACTGCAGGAACTCTTAAATCCAAATCATCTCTCACTGCATTGAGAATTTTTGTCAAGGAATTTTCCAAGATCTTATTGAAAGCTTCCACTATTCTATTGGCCCAAGGATGATATGGGGTACTCTTTTGATGATGAATATGGAAATCCTCAGTCAATGATGCAATTGTCTTGTTTAGAAAGTGTGTTCCCTAGTCACTCCGTAATATGCACAGACATCCAAACCTTGTTACTACATTCTCGAACATAAACCACACAACAGTCTCTGCAGTATAATCTGTAACTAGTGATGATTTTTCCTATATTGTCAAATACTTTGTTGCAATGATTATGTAAATTTCCCCTGATCTTCTTGCTTGTGGTTTGATTGGCCCCACAAAGTATATGGACCATTTCTCAAATTCGTGCAACATAACCTCTGGATTCAAAGGCATTTCGTCCCTCTTGGATGGCTTTCCCACTCTTTTCCATACATCACATGACTGACAATACTCCTTTGCATCTTTTTGAAGTGTAGGACACTAAATCCCTATGCACAAAATATTTTGTGCAGTGTCTCTCCCTCCATAATTTCCTCCTGCAATTCCATAATGCACTTCTTCAAGTGTCATCGATCTTTTGTGTTCTAGCACACAACGCCTCAATATTCCATCTACACCCAACTTGGAAATATTCCCTGCAGTCAATTGATAATTTTTTTATTTCACTACCAATTGTTTATTCTACACAACCGTCATATCTAAGGGAGCCATACTTGTACTTAGAAATTGTATGATGTCTGAGAAGTAATCATCCACCATATTTACTACAAATAATTGTGCATCTAGGAAGTTGTCATCTAAATTTCCTGCATCTTTACCTGACAATATGTGCGATAGATGATTTGGTCCCGCATTCATCTTCTTTGGTTTCACTACAACCTCAAAGTCATATTCTTGAAATAATAATAGTCATCTGCATATTCTCCCCCCCAACAGTGTCTTGTTGAATAAATATTTTAATGCATAATGGTCTCTATACATCTTAAAGTGAGACCCCAATAAGTAATGCATGAATTTTTGTAGTTCATAGACCATTCCAAATCCTTCTTGTTATGTGGTCATATAGTTCTTCTCTACTATAGACAACTTCATTCTTGCAAAATAAATCATGTGGTTTATCTCTCCCTCCTCTGGTTGGGATAATATTGTGCCCAATGCTATGGATGAGGCATATACATGTACATGGAACTCCTTGTTCCAGTATGGAAAAAATAAAATTGGTGTGTTCACAAGTGTTTTCTTTAAGGTGTCCAACCCCTTATGAAAATCCTCGTTCTATTTGAAATTTTTCTTCCATATTCAATAACTTTTTTGTCAATGTTGTGATCTACACATATCATTTGATAAATTTCCTATAATAACCTATATGACCCAGAGTTTCCCTCAGGTTTTTCATTGATGTAGTCAGTTCTAACTCTAGAATTACCACAATCTGGGATGGATATACTAATAGTCCATATTTTCACACTATATGTCCCAACAAAATTCCAAGCGGTGTGCAAAAAATACACTTGTTCATGTTCAGTGAAATCTGACACTATCTGCACTGATCCAACATTATCCTGAGGACTTCTATATGATCCTTCGGTAGAATGAACACATTCCAATCATCCAAGTAGACTTCTAGGAACTTATGGATGAACTCCTTGAATGTTGCAACTACTACTATGGAAAAAACCGTAGGGGCATTCTTCAATCTGAATGGCATAACTGTATACTAATAACTCCCCCACTCAGTCACAAAAGTGTTCTTGTGTTGATCCTCCTATGCAATTATTATCTGATGGTACCCCGAGAATCCATCTGTAAAAGAATAAGTTTCTTGGCCTCCTACATTCTCCAGTACCTCATCCATGAATGGTGTTGGGAATGGGTCATGTAAGAATGTGTCATTCAGCTTCCTTAGATCCATGCAGATCCTAATCCATCCTATATTCTTGTCTTGCAACACCATTGGCTCGATACACTCAGATTATTCTACCATTTCAATGATTCCTACGTTCAACATCCTGTCTATTTCATCCCTCACTTTCTCCTTATACTTTGGATTTAACCTATAAGGCCTTTGTCGCACTTTCTTAGATCTTGGTTTCAGTGGGATATTTAGTTTTCCTAAGTCTCCTGTTGTTCCCTTCATCTCTTAAAATGGATTTGGGAATAAGTCCTGATATTCTCGCAGTAATTTTTCAATCTTAACAACTGTCTCATCACTCCAATAATCTCCTATCTAAGGAAACTTGGGATTCTCTTTCATCCTAATGTTTAACTTCTGTGTCTTTATAGGTTGTGTATATGTGGTGCATTCAATCTCTGACCCTTCTACTACTCATTCTCCTTCTGTCTTGGTACTTGTACATTTTTGGGAGCCTCTTCATCATGGTCTTCCTTGGCTACATTATAGCATTCCAATAGCTCATGGAAAGGCATAGATTCTTTGTGCGCGCTACACACTGGCACCACCTCCATCACCCCTTCTTATGATAATATCTTCATTTGAATAGTCTGTAGCACTACATATATTGATGGAGATTCATCTTCAAAATCAATGTGATTTTTAACCTATGGACCAGTTCTTCCCATCTTGTTGTCTCCCTGTGCATTTCTAATTACAAATACCATTTCTTTGGAATTGTGTCCAGTGTATGTATAAATCTGTGTGTCCATTATGTTTGTGGTACTGAAATCCACAAATCCTTGCACTGTTCAACATGATCCGTTGGATTAATATCTCATGTGTACTTCTGCGAAAACCTTTCTTCCTCAGTGCCAAACCTTATTTACATTAGTCTACTCCACTGGGACCAGTATTTCGTTCCCTCTCTGTGTGCAACCCACCATTTGGTTGGAGTCACTTTCGGGACAACATCTAGTGCTAATAGCCTTTGTTTTTCAGATACCTGCAACTCAAATGACTTTAAAACCATGTTTATATCAGTTAATCCATCATACCTGGGTGGATCACGTAACTGTGATCCAATCCAACACAAGGATCGGTTTATACATTCACATCATCTAGTGGAGACTTCATTCATTCTCTATTTCCAATGCTACAAAACTTCTTCCGAGTTTGATGCACACAAACTGATACTTCACCAACTGAGTGCACCATCTGCTGTTGGGTTGACATAATTGTCCATCCAAGACGTCATGTTGTATAAGTTTTCAATGTCATTATCTCTAGTCGGCTCTATGTATCTCTTTCCCTCCGATGGGTTCAAGGGTGTAGTGATCCAGGTGGATATCGGGGGCCACCCACATTTTCCAAATGGCTCTTAATAGAAATTGTGTATTACTGTATCTCTGTGTTTATGGTTGCATCTTTGATATATTTCCGTTATATTACTGGATATACACAATATCTCTGTGCATTTATTTATTATAGCTCCACTCTCATTTCGCAACGAAAATAATCTGGATCATGTAGTAACTTTCAAATCTCCAACTTCAAATATCATCTCCCTCCTCTTTGATTTGATGATTGCTTGGTTATCAAAATCCCATTCCAGTCCCATCAGTGGTGGATAGGGTTGATTTTCATTCATGATCTCAATTACTTCAAAGTCTTCCATGTTGCACACCCATATATGTTCATGGGTACTCCTATCAAACAACGAATTGGTACTATTTTGTGTTGATTCGTGAGCCTTAGCTGAAAAAGAGACCATACTAACTTGGTTTTTACCATCATCTCCCATGTTTTCTTAGATTAAAATTTCATATCGGACCCTAATTCCAAAATAAAATAACCAAATCATACTCTCCAATCTATGCATTGGATGTGAATTCTCCATTGGCCCTCTTCATGCACAGTACCTAGTTTACCATCCTTTGTGTGAAAGGAGTTTCCCTTCCTCGTGTGCAATGAGAAATCATGTTGTATAGTGTACTAAGTGTAGTTTCATCCTTCATTATATCTACACAAATCTTCAGGAATTATGTTTGCGTGCTTACCTTTCCATTTGGTTTCTCTAGCACAACATGATCTTCTACTTGACGAGCAACTGGTGTTGATGTGCCCTTATCCAATCTGAGCACTTTTATTCTTCCTCTCTAATATGTATCCTTTTCTTGCAGGGGATCAATTGTTGGCATAGGAATTGTTGACTTCCTTAGCCACTGCTCAGTCTACTTTCCTTCATTCTTCATATCAACCATTGTTCTAGCTCCTCTGCGCATAACAAATTCTATTCTAGCTCCTTCATTACGTGTTTCGACTGATATTTTCTGTACATTTTGGTTTGGATTCAGGTTCTAGCTTCCTCTGGCCTACTCTAATGATCCAATTCTCTCTAGTATGTGCACATTGTACATGGATTCGGACAATCGTGGGACACGTTTCCGGGTTGATGACAATTATAACATATAATCCATCCTCTTCCTCCTCTACCAAAATTTCCTCTACCTCGGCCTCTGCCAAAGTTTCTTTTATTCTCTAGATTGAAGCCTCTTTGATTATTATATTGCAGACCACCCATTTCTGATGCAACATTCTCCTTCTAATTCTTGTACATATTTGATGTGCCTTCCCTCATTAAGTCGAATGCACAAAAATACTTCTCTTCATGTCCCACTAATTTGCAAAGATTGCAGAACAAGTTCCTTGGGGTACTCCGATACTTCTATAGTAATGGATACTACATAGGGTGATGGCCCCATTTCTTATATATCTCACAATAGCCTCCTCCCAGTAATGGATTTGGTGCTCCCGTCGCCAAGTACTGCGCAAATGATGGAGATTTTTCCTTGTGATGGCCTTCAGTCCTACATTTGGTACACTAGACTTGCTCACATTTATCCTTTCCCTTTGTCAGTTCTTCCAGTTGAATTGTCAATTCATCCAACTACGTCTAAAATTGTGCCATCCCTCCATTGTTTCCTACAGAACATGATTCCAATTTCATTGCAATTTCTAGTGCCTCGGGCTATGATGCAATCATTTTGTTAAGTAGCTAGAGAGGTAGTGGGGGGGGGGCAGAGGGCCCATAGTGATAATAGTGGAGGCTATTCAATGTAAGGTGGACTAG
>CBVK0103114407.1:0-14130 GCA_900067695.1 Picea abies
GTTTTTTAATGAACAGATGCCATGTTTGGCCCAGGTCAATTAGTTTTGGTTCAGCGCATTGTAGTCTTTTGATATAATATGCTACTTTCACATTATTTTATGAGTCGATTTGACATATGTGTATCACAATTTGCAACATGCATATTCCGAAACAGTTAAGCAATGATATTTTTGAAAACTATCTATATCCTATTACTGTTATATAGCTTTTTCTTCCTGTTGCTAGTCTTTTACTCTTTCAGTTTCCCACCTGAAATTTGATAATGAAGTTATTAAATTAAATGTTCTGTTTGGTTTTACTGCTTTTTCTCCCTGAGGCTTAGTTGCTCATCTTTTACTCTTTCAGTTTTCCACTTGAGATTTGATAGTGAACCCAGTAAAGTAGATAAAAACTTTGGTTGTAAATCTTTGTACACCCCATTTACAAAACCCTAAATCAAATTAAATGATATGAAATAAAAGAAAATAAACTTGAGATTTGATAGTGAACCCAGTAAAGTAGATAAAAACTTTGGTTGTAAATCTTTGTACACCCCATTTACAAAACCCTAAATCAAATTAAATGATATGAAATAAAAGAAAATAATGAACAATTTTAAAACTTATATGTATTTTTTTACATCATCAAAATTTAACAATACAATTATCGCCATGTAATGTTGAAAACTATGCACAATTGCGTGATATCGTCAGCGCACGTCCCTTCGGGACAACCCGGCTGAGCAATACCACTAATGCGCTTTCTTTTACTGCGCAAACCCTTTTCGTACCGTTACATTGTTATTTCCAACAGAAACTGATTGATTGGTAGTGAGTGGTGTACTCGTTTTTAGAGAGCGGTTATGTCGGTTATTACTATAGAATGAGGGCCCAGAGCTTAAACAGATCCAACTGCATCCCATCATTACATCGTTCTATGCGTGGTTTTGTGGCAGATGGGTAAGTGACTTTTCTTTTTAAAAACACAAGTCAATTCGCTTTCTTTGATCCGGAGACGACAAACCAGGAAAGATGCAAGTTTGTCCCGACTCTTTCCCATCAGTGAATTTGATATAGTACGATTAAAGTTATTTTGTGAATTGCTTTGACTAATCCATGAATTTTCAGTGGAACGACGTATCATTATATGCAGCAGGCATGTACCCAACGGATCGTCAATCATTTTTCAATATATTATCACCTCACCTTGGTAAGGGACAAGCATCAGGTACTCTTTGCCCATATTCCAGTGATTGTAGTATTCATAGACAGACAGTCAGATTCCTGCATATATATATATATATATATATATATCGGATGGTATCGGTATACTGCTATTATTGACATATGGGAAGATATGGATTTTTGCTATCTCCCCATATGTTGCCGTTATTGGATATGCTCATTTAATCCCTTTAGGTGCTGAGAATGGAGGGAAACCAATTTCACTATGTCAAACGCTACTTTTCTCTCTCACATAAAAGACTTTTATCACATGTTAATAATGACTAAATTAATGCAATTTTGATAGTTTGATCCTTCTCAACATTTATCAAATCTCTCTATTTATATAGACTGTTTTGATAATTCAAAAACTTGATGAAAGGGTTGTATTTGGTTTAATCCTTTATATATATATATATGTGTGTGTGTGGGGGGGGAGGGAGTCTTTTGTTTTTGTGTGTAGGATTAAGAAAATCTTGTAGGGATTTAAATCAAGTATTCAAGGTGTGGTATTTCAGGATTGATGGATACTTGTAAAGTATTGGTTTTATCAAGAGTGAGGCGGATCTTAACTTGTACTTTATACTTGTTCAAGAAGATCCTCTCATCTTGGTTTTGTACATTGATGATTTATTTTTCATAGGTGTAGAGGAATTTATTGCATGGTTCAAAGAACATTTGGCTAGTGAGTTCAAGATGAAGGACATTGACTTAATGAGTTATTTATTGGGGTTAGGGATATGATAAGTATCGGGAGAGATCTTCCTTGGAAAGGGAAGCATGTACTAGAGATCTTGAGGAGATTCAGGATGGAGGATTGTAAACTGATGGCTACACCTATGATTACCAATATGAAGAATATTGACACTTGAGATTCAGAGTTGGTGGATTCCACGATACTAGTAGGGTCTTTGATGTATTTAGTCAACATCAAACCAAATATTTTTTTTGTTGTGAACACCTTGAGTCAGTTCATGGTAGAGTCAAGGCAAGTGCATTGAATCGCAACAAAGCATATGATCAAGTAAAAGGTACAATGGAATATGGATTGAGATATCTTGGAGGAGATGGATTTGAGTTGCAGGGATATACAGACTCATATTGGGCACGAAGTGTAGTAGACAAAAAAAACACCTCGAGGTGTTGCTTCGTTTCGGGACAAGTAATGATCACTTTGTTCAGCGGGAAGAAGACTTTTGTGAACTTAGTTCAACACAAGAAGAGTATATGGAAAAGAGTAAGGATAGATGTGAAGCCATTTTGCTTCACAAATTGCATACAAATTTATTTGGTCGGGAGTTGGAGCATACAGTGATATGTTGTATCAAACTCTCTAAGAATCCAGTGTTCCATGATAGGTCCAAGCATATTGAGATCAGATATCACTTCATTCGGGATAGGATCTAGCAAGGAGCAGTGAAACTTCAGTATATTCCCACAGATTTTGACCAAGCTCTTAGAGAAAGGGAAGTTTGTATTCTTGAAGGACAGACTTGGAGTGGTGCAAAATACCTTCCTCGTAAGACGGAGTATTGATGTTAGTGGTAAGATCATACATATATTTCCGCATAGTTCTATGTGTCTAAAACGGAGTATTGATGTTAGTGGTAAGATCATACATATATTTCCGCATAGTTCTATGTGTCTAAAGTTAGTGGTAAGATCATACATATATTTCCGCATAGTTCTATGTGTCTAAAACGGAGTATTGATGTTAGTGGTAAGATCATACATATATTTCCGCATAGTTCTATGTGTCTAAACCTGTGGAAATCGTCCAAAGCCTTCTACTCTTGAATTTACTTTAGTTAAAAGAATTATTAAAGTAAATTTATTTTAAATTAATTAATTATGTAATTAGTTAATTGAGTTATTTATGAGACATGATAAAAATAATTAGCATGCAAAATGTAATCTAAATCTAAAAGTGAGTGTGAGAAGTAATCTCAACCATAAATCACTTTTGAGATTAGAAATAGATTGTAACTCATGATTATAAAAGCAATGCTAGGGTGAAGGAGACACTCTTCAAAGGTGTTGAGGGATTTGACATAGAGTATTGGATCACAAATAGGTGTGGTTCAAGATCTTCGATAGGTGAAGAAGGACCTTCATCTAGAGATTATACAGGCCAAGGAGAAGAGAGAGAAAATGCATATGCAAGTGGGTTTCAACAAAAGGAAGCCATGGGAGAGTGTTGGAACATATAGATCTTTCCATACAGTTTTTTCATACACATCTGTGGGCCAAAGAGGAGACAATCACAGAGATCCGCTGGTCTCAGTGGGGAAAGTCATGGATATCCGTGGGTCACAGAAGGGATAGCCATTGATGCCTAAAAAAGTGTGCCATAATTGATTGTACAACAAGTCATCCCTTTCCAGGTTAGTTACAATTGTATTTCTTTGACTGAGACATTATCCTTGTTACAGGAGCCCTGATTTTAGCATAATAAAATCATTCTCAACACTAGTTTTTAGCAGCCCTGATTTTAGCATAATAAAATCATTCTCAACACTAGTTTTTAGCAGCCCTGATTTTAGCATAATAAAATCATTCTCAACACTAGTTTTTAGCATAATAAAATCATTCTCAACACTGGTTTTCTCTACGGGGCTTTTTCAAGGGTATTTACCTAAAAGTTCTTTTGTTAACGTGTGTTTGATTTCCTAGTTTATTCTTCCAATGCATGATATTGAGTTGAATATTTCAGTAGTATATTATTGTTTTGTGAGCTACTAATGTGATTGTAGTAAGGAAATCACTAGATAACAAAGTACCTAGGTGTTGGAGTAAGAATTTCTACAATCACATATGAATAGAAATGCCAAAATAGTATCCAAATAATAACACTACACAAAAAGAAGAAGAATGCCATAAAAAGAAGAAAAAAACTCTATAGAAATCTAAAAGAAAAACAACACTTTGAATAAGGAAAAAACGGTCAAATTCAACAACACCTAAAACCTACTCATAAATCAAATGAAAAACACCATGGCATTGGTCCAAAAATAAACCTAAGCTTTTTAAGTATTAAAAGTCACATTAAGCAAAGCTTACTCCTATCTCAAAACCCTCCACTTAACTCATCACTAATCCATAATGATAACGAATCAAACTTTTAACAAAACTTTTAACAATCTTCTTCATCCCGTCCTCCAAGTGGAGATCCCCTCAAAATGAACTCTCAACTATGAAGTTTGAAACTTAATAGATTCCTTTATATCAAAATAATTGAAATAATTTTTATTGACAATTTAAAAATTTTAAATTAAAAATAAATTTCGATTATTTTATTTTATTATAATTTTATAAAATTTATTATAGACTTTGTACTTATAAAAGTAAAAATAAAAAATTTTAAATATTTTTTCTTTTAAAATTTGGAGTTTCAATCCAAAGAACTTAATTTTATTGATTTTTCAATAATAAAAATAATAAAAAATAATTTTATTAACAATTTATATATTTGAAATTAAAAATAAATTTATGTTATTTTATTTTATTATAATTTTATAAAATTTATTAAAAGTTTAGTAATTATAAAAGTAGAAGGAAAAAACTCCAATCTTTTTCTTAGTTAAAATTTGGCGTTTCAACACAAAGAGCAATTTTAATTCAATCCTCGGAAACAACTTCCATAAAATATGGATCCATGTTTTAATTAAATCCTCAGGAAACATTTTGATAAAATATGGATCCATGTTTTCTCCTTTGTCGTTCTGCAGTTAACTCAGTTATTATTTTAGAAACTTAACCATCCCACCGTGCCATTTTATCCCTGCCTCGCAGGTAGAAGGATACATGTTTTGTAATGAACAAATAACATATTTGGCCAAAGTCAATTAGTTTTAGTTAAGATGCTTGTAGTCTTTTGATATAATATGCTACTTTCAGATTATTTTATGAGTCAATTTGACTTATGAGTATCACAATTTTCAACATGACTGTGCCGAAACTGTTCGGCAATAATACTTTTAAAAAATCTCTACATCCTATTACTGTTATGTAGCATTTTCTTCCTCACATTTGGCTTTTTCTTCCTCACATTTAGTTGGTCGTTTTTTACTCTTTAGACTCTCAGTTTCCCACCTGAAATTAGATAGTGAAGATACTAAATTAAATCTTTGGTTTTGTTTTGCAGCTTTTTCTTCCTGACATTTAGTTGCTCATCTTTCAGTTTCCCTCCTGAGATTTGATGGTGAAGCCACTAAATTAATACATTGGTTATAAATCTTTGGACACCGAATTTACGAAACTTTGAATCAAACTAAATGACATGAAAGGAAAACAAATAAAAATGAAACATGTGCCAAACTATATAATCCGTGTTGGCAAATTATAGCAGTAAACACCATAGAACACACTAAATTGCTATATCGAAAACACATGGATGTGGGAACCAACGTATAGTGTTTCCATGTCATGTCAAAAACTGTGTACAATTATATCCTTAGCTTATTTCCCTTTGGGACAATCCGGCTGAGCCTTTTCTTCTCTGATTGTCTTTTCTGAAATGCAATTTTTCTTGGTAGCAATCTTCCCTCAAGTGTGTTTTGAAATGTATGGAACTCTTGAAATGTATGGAACTTTGTTAAACTCAAGTTAAAAATCTGATTGGATTCAAGTCCACTTTTTTTTACTTGAAAAACACGTCTGTTTAATTAGCTACTCGTTTTTTTTTTTTAAACTGTGCAAGCACTTTTGGTACACGTCGAGCAAGCATAATTTCGCATCAGAACTAATTAGGTCATGAAGGACAAATTAGGTCATGAAGGACAAATATTACATGGCAATTACATTCTTATTTCTAGCAGAAACTGATTGATTGGCAGTGAGTGCCGTACTCGTTATTAGAGAGCAGTTATGTTAGTTATTACTATAGAATGAGGGCCCAGAGCTTAAACAGATCCAATTGGATCACATTATCACATCATTCCATGCGTGGTTCTGTGGCACTGTGCACATGATTAAGTAATTTTTCTTTTTAAAACACAAGTCTTTGGCCAAAGTCAATTAGATTTCTTTGATTCGGAGACGACAAATTAGGAAAGATATGCAAGTTTGCCTCCACTTTTTCCAGAAGTGAATTTGATATAGTACGACTAAAGTTATTTTATGAATGGATTTGACTAATCCATGAATTGTCACTGTAACGATGTATGAATGGATTTGACTAATCCGTGAATTTGATATAGTACCTCTTTCTTTTATAATTGAAGAAATGAAAACAAAGAGCTAACCACTTTCAACAAAGTTTTTAAAGAACAAAGCTAATGTTGAAATCCTCTAGTAGTTGGAGACACCACTAAGTGAGGAGTGGATCAAAGAAGTGCAATCACTCAATAACATTGTTTTCAAATTCAATCTCCCTTGTAAAATGGATGCATATTTAAACTAAACAAACTCCTAATAAGAACTAGCTAAAGAATAATCTTAAAAGGGTGTTTCATTATTTCTAGCTAGAAAGACAGCTTTTGACCAAAGTAAAGTAGGAAGGTTTTTTACCAACCATATGTCGATAAGAAGGAATTGGTAAATCACTTACTATTCAAATACCTTGAATTTGTAATTGATTCGAATTAACTATGCATTATGCAATTTCCTAATCCGCCATCTCTCCATGTCAGTGTGTGAATTAAAAATATGACATGTCAGTGGGTGAATTAAAAATATGAACATGAGCTCATACAGCTGATTGTATTAATATCTCGTATGAGCTCTTACAGTTGATTGTATTAATATCTCGTTTAGACCACTCATTTTGAAAGTAAACTAGCGTACACTAATCACTTCTATTTGATTGTGCTATGAATATAACATAAACTAAACTCATAATGAAAACCATTTCATAGCCTTGACTATAATAAACCATGGTTTCATATGTGGTGAGGAGTTTACTCATGGTTTCATATGTGGTGGGGAGTTTTTTTTTATTTGGATATATTCTATATTTAAAATTACATTGTTATTGATATTTTAAATCTAAATCAAGATTCAGCTTCAAAACCAAAAATGAAAAGTAAGAATTTTTAATCTACACAATAAATATAAGATGCATGGCATAATGGCATTTTGGAACTAGACAAGTCTTCTAAAACCCTAATTTATAACCTAAAACAATAATAATAAATAATATATAAAAACCTTAAATTTAATAAATTTTAAATAAAAATTAATAATAATAAAGAATAAATTAAAAATATTAATATTAATGTATATTAATATTAATATAAATCAATACAATCCTAGAAACTAGGATATAAGAAAAAAACTAAATGAAACCAATATTAATATATAGTGTATTAAATAATAAATAATGGTGTGATTAATATCAATATATTAAGTATTTAATTCATAATGTATTTATGAATTATTAAGTTTTAATATATACTTTAAATAATCTAAGCATGTAAATCTCAAGTGTGTGTGAGAAGTAATCTCAACTTTCAAGGTGGTTGGGCCTAGTAAAGAAAGACTTTTGCTAGTGTAGAGAGTGTAGAATCAAAGAATGATTTTTTCTTACACATGGGTGAGGAGATCTCACTAATTGGGTGAAGAGATTTCATCCAATTGTTGATGAAGAGAGGGTTCGATAACAAAGGACTATGATTCAATATCTCTTTTAGGTGGAGGAGGAATTCCATCAAGAGATCATATTGATCAAGCAGAAGAGAGCAGAGACATAGTTGTAGATGGGTTTGAGCTGATTGAAGCCACAGGGACGGGGTGTGTAGTACGAAAGTGTTCATACAGTATTTTCTCTTAAGAGTGTATATTTCCTCTTAAGAAATCACAAATTTAAATCTTGAGGGGAGTTGGGTATGTACAACTCTGTAAACTTAAATAGTCAAATAAATGATTATAAAAAGTTCCTTATACCAAAAACAATTTTATGTTTAATTTGATCATAACCTTAAAATTACATTATTTATTATTATGAAAATATAGTATATATATAATTTGGGACATTTAAGCAGCCAAAATCATTGCCAATCACCAATCCTTAATATGATTGAATATTTTTTATAATTTAATTTTACTCAAATTCAATAAACATATTATAAATAAATTTTATTAATAATATAAAGATTTGAAATAATTTTACTCTATCTTATTTTATATTTAATAATTTATTTTTTCATTATAAAAGTAAAAAAAGCAGAAAACTATAAATATTCTTCTTTTACTTATAAGCTTAGCGTTTTCAATAAAAATAGCAATTCTGAATTCAATCATGAAGAAACATCTTTGATAAAAAAAAATGGATCCATGTTGTCTCCATTGTCGTTATTAGAGGGCAGTTAATGTCAGTTATCAGTTATTACTTGAACCATCCCATCGTGCTATGCTGTTTTATGCTGGGCTACATATTTTTTAATGGACAAATACAATGTTTGGCCAGAGTCAATGAGTTTTGGTTGGGGTGCTGGTAGAAAAGAAATACCATGTTTGGCTAGAGTCAATTAGTTTTGGTTCAGCTGCTTGTAGTCTTTTGATATAATATGATGCTTTCATATTATTTTATGAGTCGATTTGACCTATGAGTATCACAATTTGCAACATGCATGTGCTTAAACAGTAATACTTTTGAAAAAAATTCCAAATCGAATTACTGTTATGCATCTTTTTCTTCCTCACATTTAGTTCCTGGTCTTTTAGTCTTTCAGTTTCCCTCCTGAAATTTGATAATGAAATTATTAAATTAAATTATTTGTTTTGGTTTTCTTTTTGCAGCTTTTTTTATTGACGTTTAATTGTTCATTTTTTAATTTTTCAATTTCCCAGTTGAATAGTAAGTGGCGTTTTCGTACTTGCGTGATATGAAGTCGATTCTCATTTGCTACTTCTATAATCTCCAAATACATTTATATAGCCAACAATCATGAAACACAAATAAATCTGAATGAAAATCAAACTTGAGACATGAAAAACAAATATCATGAAATACAAATATTAGATTTCAATTACATTGTTATTTCCAACCAAAACTGATTGATTGGTAGTGAGTGCTGTACTCGTTATTAGAGAGCAGTTAGGTCGGTTATTACTATAGAATGAGGGCCCAGAACTTGAACAGATCCAATTGCATCCCATGATTGCATCATTCCATGCGTGGCTCTGTGGCAGTTATTTTTTATTTTAAAAACACGTCGTGGCCAAAGTCAATTAGCTTCCTTTGATTCTGAGACGACAAATTAGGAAAATATGCAAGTATCTCTCCAGATTTTTTCCAATCAGTGAATTTTATATATTACAACAAAAGTTATTTTATAAATGGATTTGACTAGTCACTAAAGTCACGGTCAAAGTCAATTAGCTTCCTTTGATTCGGAAACCACAAATTAGGAAAGATATATGCAAGTTTTTCAAGACTTTTTCTAATCAGTGAATTGTATATAGTACAACTAAAGTTATTTTATGAATAGATTTGTTGTAAACAGTGAATTTGATATAGTACAAAGTTATTTTATGAATAGCTTTGACTATAGTCCTGGTCAAAGGCAATTAGCGTCCTTTGATTCGGGGACGACAAATTAGGAAAGATATGCACATATCTCTCGACTTTTTCCGATCAGTGAATTTTATATAGTACAACTAAAGTTATTTTATGAATGGATTTGACTAATCCATGAATTGTCAGTGTAACGACGTATATGCAGATGTACCAACACTTAGTCAATATGATTTTTCAAAATTTGTCATTTATTTTGATGTTTTCAGAGAGTAAAATATTGAGGCATTAAACTGTGTTTTTAGGGTTTTGGTGTTGTGTGTTAACTTCACTTCAATGTTTTCAAAAGTGTAGACTATGTGTTAATAGAAATTCAAGTTGACCTATGGTGTTGACCACTATCCATGGTGTGTGTTCACCTCCTTCATAATGTTGTGTCCACATCCTTCACAATGTTATACACTTCAAGGTTTCCAACGGTGTAGACCATGGTTGTGTCCACATTCTTCATGATGTTATACACTTCAACGTTTCCAATGGTGTAGACCACCTATGGTGTTGACCACCATCCATGATATGTTAATAGTCACGTGAGGAATTTCAAGAAGATCCTAGAAGCTCCAAAACCCTATCACAATTGAGGGTTGAGGAAGTAAAAAGCCTGGGCCACTAAGAGGAGAAGGGGTTCCATTCTATGTTATTGTATTTTGTTACTGGGAGTGGGTAATTAGAGAGCATAAGAGAGGGAGTTAATGTTTTGTAGTATTCTAACATGCCACAAGTCTCAGGTAACTCCATAATGAGTGCATTTTCATTTGTACTTACATTATTTCCATACCAGAGAAAAGAGAACAGAAATGCCTCACCTTTTAGCGAGGTTTTCTTGAGTAAAAGATTTCCAAATCAAATATTTGTGTCATTTTGTGAATAGTGTCTGATTGTATTTTATTATTCTCTATTTTCCATATTTTACCTATTTTAAACATAAACATAAATATTATGAAAATCTAAAAAAATTTAATCTTCATTATTTTATTTATTAAATTTGTTGTGACTAACCCTTCTAATAGAATATTAGAACAATTTATATATCATTGACCATGATAAGAGATAAGTATGAAATAGTCTTTGTCCATATTCCATTGATTGCAGCATTCATATATATATATATATATATATATATATATATATATATATATAATATATATATATATATATCACAAATGCATCACAAATGGTATCCATATAGCTATTATTGACATATGGGCACAATAAGATTTTTCCACATATACATCTCATGGTGCATAGATTCTTGTATGTTATCATTATTAGATATATATAATTTTACTTTTAAAAAATGATCATAAATATAAATAATGAGAAGAATTTAAAAATTAATTGAATTTTATTGAATTTTCAATTAAAAAAATAATAATAATTAGTTTTGTTAATAATTTAAAATTTAAAATTAATAATAAATCTTTCTTATTTTATTTTCTTAAAATTTTATAAAAATTATTATCAGTTTTATAATTATAGAAGTGAAAAGAAAACATTCCAAATTTGTTTAGTTATAAGTTTCAACACATAACAATTGTGAATTTAATAATGAAAAAATATCTTTAATATTTTTTAATAAATATGGAGAATAATATAAATATTATTTTAATTTTATTGAATTTTTAATAATAAAACTAATTAAAATTAATTTATTAATAATTTGATTTGAAATAAAAAACAAAATTATGTTATAACTTATTTTATTTTATTATAATTTTATAAATTAATTTTATTAATAATTTAAAGATTCTAATTGTTATAACTTATTTTGTTTTATTATAATTTTATAAAATTTATTATAAGTTTTGTAATTATAAAAATAAAAAGAAAAAACCTCCAATTCTTTTTCTTTTAGTTATAAGTTTAGCGTTCCCAGACAAAGAGCAATTTTGCTTTCCCAGACAAACAGCAATTTTGAATTCAATCACGAGGAAACATATTTGACCAGAAACATATTTGATAAAAAATGGATCCATGTTTTCTCCATAGTCGTTATCAGAGGGCAGTTAATTCAGTTATTACTTTATAAACTTAACCATCCCAGCATACCATTTTATGCCTGGCTCTCAGGGAGATGGCTACATGTTTTTTAATGAACAAATACCATATTTGGCCAAAGTCAATTAGTTTTAGTTCGGATTCTTGTAGTCTTTTGAAATAATATGCTACTTTCATATTATTTTTTTAGTATCACAATTTGCAACATGTGCATGTGCTGACACAGTTCGTCAATAACACTTTTGAATAATCTGTACATCCTATTACTGTTATGCAGCCTTTTCTTCCTGAGATTTAGTTGCTCCTTTTTAACTCTCGAATTTCCCACCTGAGATTTGATATTGAGGCCACTAAATTAAACAAAAACAGATGGATTGGTAGTGAGTGCCATACTCGTTATTAGAGAGCAACTATGTCTGTTATTATTATAGAACCAAGGCCCAGATCTTAAACAGATCCAATTGCCCACATTATCACATCATTTCATGCATGGTTTTGTGACACATGCTTAAGTAGGCTTTTTCGATAACTTGCTTATTTAAGATTTCAATATGTTACTTTCAGGAATTTAACTTGAGTGGGGAAAACAACCCTCAGTGCAAGCTACTCAGGCTAAACCCAATTAGCTTTTTAACATTGTTATATATAATTCATTGAATTAGTAGTTAACCTTCTCGTTGGTGTTTTAGTAGCATCAGACATGTACTTCCACATTAGTTTGTGTCTAATTGACGAGAGTCATCCTTAATGCATGTTAACCTTAAGAAATTCACTTTATATGTTAATTATTAAAGTGAAATCCCTTTTGTGATTAATGGAGTTTAATTAAGTTAAATTCCTATGTTTTTAGCATTAGTAATTTAAGTGAGTTGATAAAATCTTAGCCATAAGATTTAAAGTGAAGGTGAGATTTAATCTCAACCCTTGATCATTTTGGAAATCTAGGGTTTTGGATTTAGGGTAAACTTAAGGTTATAAAAGGAAGCCTAAGTGAGAGGATGAGACACATACATATATACACACTGAGTGAGAGAGTGAGCATTCATTGTTTGGGTGGAGAAGGATATTTATCGAAGTGTGTAGGGAAGGGTTTGAGGAAAGGACCAAAGGGGCAGCAAGGGAGATAACAATCAACCAACAATATCGAATGAGTGATCTTGAGGTTTGTAGGTTTTTTCTATCTATTGTTTCGTATTCCTCAAGTGGGCCATTATCCCAAGAATAGAGCTTAGAATAATAATAATAAATTTCACAATATTGGTTTTCCCTTTGGGTTTTTTCCAACGGTAATTTACACAGAAATCTCAGGTACATCAACCAAATTCCATGTTTGATTGTTCTCTATGCATCTGATTTCTTCATCCATGGCTTCTGCCCATACATCCTCTTTGATTGCTTCTTCAAAGGTTAATGGATCACCTATTTATGAAAACAGAGGAAAAACTGAAAAAGAATTTGTTGCATCTTCATTATAGATGCCGTGTGGGCTTCTTGTCTTTCTTGGTAATAGACTTGATAAAGTTGGATCTGGAGATGTAGAACTACTTGGACTGCTTGTTGGTGTTTGTTGTGCTCTAGGTGTAGACTGTTGTTATTGGATAAATCCGTTTATGAAGAGCCTGAATACACCATCATCAATACATCATCATGATGACCAACATCATGGGTAACAACTGTGCACCTACTATTCTTACTAGAGTATTCTATGTAGTAATTTGCATTGCAGTGCCAGATGTAGATGATATTGCGCACTGACTTATGCATGGTGTTTGAAACACTTCATCTTTTGTGTCATCATGCTCCATTGCGTCAATAATTTTTAGTGGCTTTGCTATGGTTATGTCCCATGCTTCATTCTCCACAAACTAAACATCGTAGATGATTATGACTTTTCTTGAGACATGGTCATACAACTTGTATCTTTTTGTCTCTTCATAATACCCAAAAAATATACATCGATGCCCTTTGTTGTCTAGCTTCCTTCTTAGTTCATCTAGAACATGTGCATATGTGACGCAACCAAAAACTTTTAAGTGCTCCACATTATGCTTTGAACCTGTCCAGGATTCTTGAGGAACTCTATTCTTCACACTCTTTGTCGGACATATGTTCAAGATGTATATTGTAGTTGCTATTGCCTCAGCCCAATACTCATTTGATAAATGTTTGCATGTCAACATACTACGTGCCATTTCTATGATGGTTGTGTTCTTTCTCTCTACAACACCATTTTGGTGTGGTGTGTATCATGCGGTAAATTGCCTGTAGATGCCATGAAATTTATAAAAGTTTTGAAATTATCTTGACATGTATTATCCTCTGTCCGTTCTTAGACACTTGATGTAAAAACCACTATGTTTCTTTGCAAGTGATTTAAACTGCTGAAAACAACCCAATGTGTCAGATTTATGCTT
>CBVK0103114453.1:0-12221 GCA_900067695.1 Picea abies
CCAATCAAAGATTCATTATTTGGGACATATCATATCTAGAGAAGGTATCATTGTGGATCTAGTGAAAGTAGAGGATATCATGAAATTTCTAGCTCACGAACATACAATAACTACGTAACTTTATGGTTTTAGTAGGTTATTACAAATGTTTTATCGAAGGTTTTTCAAAGATAGCAAATCCAATCACGAAACTGCAAAATAAAAACTAGATGTTCATATGGACAGAGAAATGCATAGAAGCATTTCAAAAGCTTAAAGAGTTGTTAACGACAACACCGATACTGAAGATTCTTGAGATGGAAAAAGAATTATTGGTATGCACGGATGCATCCAAAGAAGGATTAGGTGGATTTTTGATGGAAGATGGTCGAGTGATCACTTACATCTTAAGGAAATTGAGAAGGCATGAGGAAAATTATGAAATGCACGACTTGGAGTTATTAGAAATTGTATATGCCTTGAAAATATGGAGGCATTATCTAATTGGACAAAAAATTGAATTAAAGATAGATCATTGTGGATTGCAACATATATTTACTCAAAGTGACTTGAACGCGTGACATAGGCATTGGTCAAAATTACTTAGCGAATATGACTTTGAGATTACTTACATTAAAGGAACAATGAACAAAGTGTTAGATGCTTGAGTCAGAGACCACACATATTCTCGGTAATACTTCTTAAGACGAATCTACAAGAAAATATTCTATATCTACAGATTGACGATGATTGGTACAAGGAACTTAAGGCTAATACCGAACAAGATACCATGATGGTACCAAAGTTTGAAGTTTATTCATTGGACAATGATGGATTGTTGAGATATAATGACAGAATTTACGTACCTCCTAAAAAAAATTAAGATGTTTGATCTTAAGCGAAGCTCATCGAACAATTTACATGGCCCATCCAGGAGTCACAAAAATAAAGGTATGCCTTAAGCCTTTATTCTTCTGAAAATGAATGAAACTAGACATAGTTAGTTACGTGGCGAGATGTCTCGAATGTCAGCAAGTGAAGGTTGAACATAGACATCCAACAAGATTGTTACAGCCACACGCTATTCCTGAATCAAAATGGGAGGTCATTTCAATGTATTTTATTGTTGGATTTCCACTACGACAGGGAGACGATTCAATTTTTGTGGTAGTTAACACAAAGAATTCACACTTTATTACAATGTTTGCAACGTATCAAATCAAGCACTGGATATAGATAGAATTTTTGTTAGCGATATTGTGAGGTTACATGGAGTACCATGAAACATCATATCCAATCGTGGATTGGTGTTTATAGGAAGATTTTGGACCACTTTACAAGAAGCCTTGGAAACACAACTGAATATTAGTATAGTGTATCACCCTTTGTGTGTGGTTTCTTTGCGCAACAATTTACATTCTGGTTACGGTACATATAGTTAGTTTATTGTTAGTTATTGAATTTATTTAATTAATTTGTGTCAACTATGTATTGGATCTATTGGCGATTATGTAGAAATGTAATGCTTGTATGTAAACAATTTTAAATTATTGAAATAATTTGTGAACAGATGAATCGATGCAATGGGATGTATTGTAAGATAAGACAACCTTTCTGATATTGTATGTAGTACATCCAACGTTTAAGAAAATAGATTGTGAATGATTGTAGTCCACCAGATTGAAAAGATTACCTTTCTTATAGATTCTATTACTGTAGGTGATGTTTAAACACATGTATAAATGCACTATGTAAAGTTTCAAGGATTTAGTTTTTGTATTAGAGACTCCATATAGTTGGATTTTTTCATACGTTCTTATACTGTATTATGAGAATTGAAAATTTATTTTTGCGTGTTCAACTGATGCATTCCATAATATTTATGGGATCCAACTAGCTCCGTTAACATCAGTAGTTTTTTAGAGGATGTCTAGTTCCCATAATAGAATTTATAAGAGTAGATGGGAGCGTTGAGTATCATTGTTATTTCTACACTTCAGGAGATAGTCCTCTCTTTCCTTCAAAGATTTCCTGTTCTCATTCGTTCGATTGCCATTATAGAAATCTCAAGATCTGCTTGTTAATTGATGACTTTGCATCAATTAATGTTTTTCTTTTAATCAGGATCAGGGGCACGATTGATTTCTGTTGAGCGACTGTTCTTCCATTTTCTTATTCGCCCAGGATCTCCAGTAGATATTTTCCCATATTGAATTCTATCTCTGTGCATATGAATTAATTGTTTGACTGTCTCTTTTCTCAGTTCAGTATGATTTGTTTTTATTTTAACAAATGGTTGATAAGAAGGATGATCGCCCAATATTTTTATGGAAGATTGTCGTCTATTTTAATTACGCCGAAAGGCGTATGCCTATTGAAAATGGGCAGATTTAATAGGGGTTTAGTGCTTAATAAGTTTTCTATGGACAAGAATTTAATATATTCTTTTAAAAATTCTTTTCATCTTATCAACCTTTCGACGTTGATCAACCACAATTATGTGGCTGTGCTAGTTAATAATAATGCCATTGTTATATCGATCACACCCTTCATGGAGTTGTAGTGTTTGGGTAGTGTTAAAGGTTTCTTTAACAACGTACTTAAAACCTAAAACTTGGATGTTAAGAAAATAGGTAAATCCTTAATTGAGAGCGCTTACATCATCTTGACATATCACCTACTAATGGTATTCGATATCCATAGATATCTTATACTCTAAATACTATGCAATCGTCGTTAAACTTTATTGGAGCTATATATATAACTTGACTATGAAGACCTAATAAAATCCTTGTTAAATGGCTTAAAAATATTACAAATTTTTAAATTAAGTTTTCCTTTCTTAATTAAGAATTTTCTTGAATAGAATGTATTGTGAGTAGTGAATTGCTCTAATATTAAGTTAATTATTAAAAAGGTCCATTCTCCGTTATATAGTAAGTTAGGATTGTCGAAGAAATATTATAGAATATTTACGTATTACTTGTGGCATGTTGTCAAATAAAGGATAATAAATTATATGCGTGTATTCCTTAAGAGAAGAATTTTGATCTAAGATGAATAATAAATTATATGCTAGTGTTTTTTAAGAGAAGGAAAATTTTGTCTATATGTTGAGAAATAAATAATATGGCAGTACTCCTCACTAGGTCTAAACTTTGTTTTAGACTAAATGATTTGGGGTATTAGTTGTCTTAGATTAGATGATTTGGGGGCATTAGTTGTTTTAGACTAGATGATTTGGGGTATTAGATATCTTCATGTTACTCAGAATCGTTTCCAGTCTTGAGATCTTAAATGGTTAAAATCGATCGGAAGAATTATGAACTTGAGCATTGATTATGTGACATGAAGGTCCTAACCTTACACGGTAGGATTGGATGAGAAGATATGGTTTCTTTAGAAAATTCGTGTTAATTTGAAGATGGATATGTTAATTACTTCATGATGTTGTATCTTGTCCTTATTATGAATTGATGTAGGGTAAGAATAGTGTCATTGATAATCATAGAACATTTTCCCTGATTTGAATACTTATGAAGTTTGTATGTAATTTGTTTTATCCGGATTAAAATATAAAAAAATGCGATTGTTTTTAGTCACTTACGACACTTGTGTAAATAGCATTTTTACAAAAAATCTCATAGAGTTAGAGCATGAGTTTAACAAAAGAGCCTTAAACCTCATAATTTTTGGTATAAAAGATCAAAAAGATGAGGACACACTAGCAATAGTCAAGGACGAATTAAAAAATAAATCACAAACTAAAACAATTGGCCTTATAGAAGAAAAAAGGTTGGGAAAAACAATTGAACATAAATATAGGTTGATTTGGGTTATGGTAAGCTCTAATGCCCATAATTGTGACATAATTAGTAAAACTCTGAGCTTGAAAGGGTCTGGAATATTTATAAATGAAGACCTCATTCCACAAAATGGGCAATAATTAGGAACTATAAAGCTATTATTAGGGATAGAGACCAAAAGGACAATTATAAATAACAATTTTGGACACTTTGTATCCTCTATTGGAATTGTCATGGTTTTTCATGGAGTAAAGGGCCTATACTAAGTTGGATATTGATTGACATTGAAATTATTCTCTTGGTTGAAACTTGGGAGCATGAAGAATGTAAGGTCCCTAATATTGAAGGATTTCTTGGTTGAAACTTGGGAGCATGAAGAATGTAAGGTCCCTAATATTGAAGGATTTGTTTTGTGGTCTACATGGAACAAGAAATCATCTTGTAGGGGGATTGGAGGCATAGCATATTATAGAAAAATGAAGATCTCTACTCACATCCAAATTCATAAGAAAGATCCTCTCAATCAATACATATGGATGGATATATCTCATATTAACACTAAGAAGATTTATATAGAAATATGTTATTTTTCACTTATTAACTCTAGTTTTTATACAAAAAATAATCTAAATAACAAATGTCCCTACAAAATCTTATAGAAAGATATCTATATTATGAAAAATGAAGGTAGTATCCTCATGTTAGGAGACTTTAATGCTAGAATTGCAACCAATCAAGATATTATTTTAAGTAATGGCTCCAACCCTAATCCTCTTTGGATAGATGATGACCTTGTCTTAGCTAACAATTACAAAAGAAACTCTAAAGACCTAATCGAGAATGTGTTGGGTACTTAGTTAATTAAGCGTTGTAGTTATCAATATTTAATAATTCGCAATGGTCTAAAGAAGTGGCCAAATTATAACATAATTAATTGTATCCATGGGTTGGGTAGCAATGTTTTTTATTATGTAATATTGTATATCCCCATATACAATCAAATAGTAAACTTTGATCTTTTAGATGAACAAGGACCTCACTCTGATCATAGACCTCTAACCCTAAATATTAACTTTTCCATGCACAAAAGCTCTGTAGAGGAGCACCTAAGAACCAAAGGAACTTACTTTTCGACAAACAAAAATTCGATCTCTTCTTAAAAGACTTTAGCAATGCCTTAAAACTCATATTGTATCAGAACAATATTGAACATGACTATCATAATTTTATAACAACCCTCTTTACTTCAATTAACAATTTCTCTATAGAGGTGTTATGTAAAAAGAAAAATAGTACAACTAACCCTTGGTACGATATTGAATGGTACGATATTAAAACCTTAATTAAACGGAAAAAAATGACTATATAAATAGAAAGAAAGAGAATATTTTTCACCTATTTAGGATAGATCCTAAGAAATTATGGAGGAAAATTCTAACTCCTAAAACTAAAGAAAATAATAAGATTGCATTGAAGGACTGGAATTTCTATCGTAAAAGTATGTATGAATCCTTTAATGTCATGGAAATCATGCCAAACAACTCTACAAAGGATGGAGTGTTTTCTATAGAAGATATTAAGTTTGGGGTTAAGTGGATCTCAAAAGGAAAAGCTAAGAACATCAAAGGTTACCAATCTCAAAATACTAAAAATTGTAGGACCTATCCTCATCTCTCACATACATAATCTCTTCAATTCAGCTATCCATCAAGGCTTCCCAAAACCTTGGACTCAAAGCCTCATTGTACCTATTTTTAAAAGTGGGGATAAAAGTAATCCCTCTAATTATAGGACCATTATGATTAACCCCATTTTAGTTAAGCTATACAGAAGTATTTTGGAAAAGAAGATCGATACATGGCTAGAAAGCCATGGAAAAAGAGCTAAAGGCCACAATGGGTTTAGAGGATACCATTCCATTGTGGACCACCTTGTTATGTTTAGGATCATTGCAGAGGAGTGTTGTAATTATAAAACCGATATCTTTTGTTGTTTCATTGATTTTAGAAGACCTTTTAACATTGTTCCCTAGACTAACCTCTGCAATAGGTTATAAGAGCTTAAAGTCCCAAGTACGAGTTAAGAGTCACTACAGTAAGACTATATGACAATTTTTTTCCAATTTTAGGAACATTGATCGCTGGTAAGAAGAAATTAACCATAATATAGGAGTCAAGCAAGGTTTTCCCCTATACCCTACCCTTTTCGAAAACTATATTGATAAGTTAGAAGATATTTTGGAGGATGCAGGTTGTGTTGGCGGGGACTCTCACTAGTATGCTCATCATCCTCCTTCTTTATGTTTATGATATTACTCTTATGGAGAATATTCCTTATGATCTAGGTAAGCAACTAAGAACCCTCAATAACTTATGCTCTAGCATGGGCATGAATGTGAACACTGACGAAACAAAGGATATGATAATTAAATCCAAAAGGATCACCTACGATACTTTTTTTTATGACAACAATATCTTGGAGGAAGTGCCTTCATACAAGTATATTGGAATCAATATCCACCACAAGCTCGATTGGAAGTATAATGCTGAAAAAATGATAAATGGAGGGTGGAAATATTATTATGGGCTCAAAAACAATTGTAAATCACCATACCTTTGGCTTTGGGATAAGAAAAACTCCTCTTTAACACTCTCGTCACTCCATTTATTTTATATGGATGTGAAGTTTCGGATTGTAGTATATCTATTGAATCTTGGAGAAAGATAGAATATATCCAAAATAATTTTATAACTTATAATTTAAAAATCAAGAGAAATACACCCTATCTTATCCTTCTCGTAGAAGAAATCATTTCCCCCATTGAGAGCATTGTTATGATTATATACCTAACATACAAGAACAAGATAAACAACATGGATGACAAGAGGCTCCCCAAAATTGCTTCAAACTCTAGTCAAAAGACAAGAGGCTCCCCAAAATTGCTTCAAACTCTAGTCAAAACCACCAATGACTCAAGCGAGGATGGCATAAAGATACCAAATCATGGATAAATCATTGCAGAACACAAGAAGAAGACATCATCTATAATATTGATAATATTACAAATATTATCACTTCTAAATTGAAAGAGAATATGTGATGTGATAAAGAATTAGTAAATAAAAGGAAATTAACATACTACAATGAGGTAGTCAACCTTAATTTAGAATATCAAAACTACCTCTCAATTTTGAGAAGTGGAAAGAAGTAAATCAACATTGTTAAAATAAGAACAAACTCTCATGAGCTACATAGTGAAATTTGGCATTGGACAACTCCACATTACCAACCTTCCTAACCTCCTAAGTCATCAAAACTATGGTGATCTTGGAACGCTTCAATTAATGTATTTGAGCATATAAATATGATTTTAAAGAAATTGAAGTAAGCTCTTACATTCTTAAGGTTTGATAGACCAATTGGTATTAGTGGATGTTAATCATCATCATCATAAAATTTAATAAATTGTATTTACTAAACAAATACATAAAAATAATTTTGACAAATTAAAAATTCAAATTTTAAATAAATTTTACATATATTTTTAAAATACTTTATATGAATTTTTCTATACTCATTATAAACAAATTGAATACATATAACAATTATACATGTTAAATTAACATAAAAATTTGATTATTTATTATATTTTTATATTTTTAAAAGTTATTTATAATTTTTTTCAAAAACAATCTTTTTAAAATAAATTTTAAATGTTTTTTTAAAGATAAAAAACCATCTATGTATTTCTATTTATATACAATACAAAAATACAATCATCTCGGGCGACTTGTCAAAACGTAAACCAGTGTCCATCCTTAAGAGAAATCAATGAGGTTTCATCATATCAGTTTTGAGTTTATTCTTCAAAAAGAGACAAAGAAGTCTAGAGATAAAAGACATTAGATTCTATCTTCCGTGCAATTTCTTGAATTCTATATTCTGTATGCATATTATTAACCCTGATAATATATATTGAATTTAAAACATATATTGTATCAAACCTCAATTCCCTTAGCTTCATCTTGGGAGGGCTCCAGCTTGGCGTCTTCTCTCTTGTCCCATGCTTCTTCATCATCTTCTATCTGGATAGGCTAGTCCTTGTCCCTAGGGGAGCTTGAGTTCATTAGTGCAACCTATGGTTGATCTTGGTTTGACCTTCTAGGATCACCCTAAATTTAATGGCATATTGAGACTTGCAAAAGAGTTCAAACTTCCATGGTTTTTTCTACGATTTGGGCTACCATTTCCTTTACAATCTAGTAAGTCTCAGTGAATTAGAAATATTTAGTTTATTTGGTCCTGGAGTAATATGGGTCATATACCCATTCCTTTACCTCTTCTACATTCATATCCTATGTGGTATTTTACCTCTTGAATATCACAACATCCTGTAACATCCCACTCTAGCAAACACATGTTATCGACTTATTCTTTGAGGACACTTGCATGAAAGTGATTCAGTTATAGTACATGTTTATTTGTTTTGCTTATGGATTTTTATGATGATGTTGATGGTTGTGATTTAATATTATTAAGATATATGTATTGACAGATGTTATTAACGAGTTTTCCCTAAGTGTGCAAGACACTTGACAAATTGTGGATGTCAATGGCATCAATGGACCTCCTTGGACTTCGGATTGACTCAGGGGGTGAATTGTATTGATTTGAGTATTTCATTTATGCATATGTGACATATGTTCAATTATCTAGTATGATTTTATATATGGATGATTGACATTTTTTCGCCGATAGATGCAGGCTAATGAATGCTTGCTAATATGACTCACATAAGGAGTAAAGGGATATGCACATAGAATAGATATTGAGGGAGAGGTGTGGCAATGTCTCTGTCACAACCTACTAGCCCTCCCACCATGGCTCGAATTGTAGGTGAACAATTACCTAGTTCGATAGGTCCACGATGTCATGAGGGCATACTGAGATAGTCGCTCACGAAGATTTCTAAGGGGTGCGTAATAAGGCGGGGTCCTTATTCCTTAGAATCTCTTAGTCTCTCACAAGGTCATCTGAATCGAGTGCTGACTCTAAGGGTTGGACAACTACCAAAACCAGTCAAAGTCAAGTGGCACCCTTGGAGCACAGAGTGTGTTTTGAAGGGCATGTCGCGTAAATAAAATTTGTGTCAATGAATCTAGGTAGCCTAGAAGCCCTTGATAGAATAATTGTAAACCTTGAAAATCTTTAGACCTTGTGAGATATGAATAATTAATGAGCAATTTATTACTTGTTAATCCCAAATGAAAGTCTAAGCCTATTCAAAATTTAAGCCTAAGTCTAAGTTTGGTAAGAAGACTAAAGAAAAATTATAAATTAAATAAAAAGGGAATGAAGTAAATCAAGTTAAGAATTAAGAAAAGGTGAATTATACTTAAAGATTTGATATAAGGCACATGTGTGCAAGAAATTATAAAAAGGGTGTTTTTTAAATAAGAAAGAAATAAACATGAAAGAATGTGTAAGCATAGAAAGGTACACAACTTAGATTTAGTAAAGTGTCAGTCATTAAATGAGAATATGGGGAATAAAGAGACAACTATGAGTGATTTAAGGAGTGCATTTAGGAAATGTGAGGAAAATTAACTTTAATTAAAATAAAATAGAGATTTTCTTGTGCAACTTAGGGAGAGGGTGAAAAGTGTAAGGGGCAAATAATTCTAATTTATTTAATTAAAAAATAGATTAATTGTACAAGTGGGGATGTATCATTAAGGAAACTCCTATAAATAAAATGGTCTAGAGGTAAATGATCACAGGAAATATGGGGAATAAAGAGACAACTAAGAGTCATTTAAGGAGTGCATTTAAGAAATGTGAGGGAAATTGACTTTAATTAAAATAAAATAGGGATTTTCTTGTGCAACTTAGGGAGAGGGTGACAAGTGTAAGGGGGAAATAATTCTAATTTATTTAATTAAAAAACATATTAATTGTGAAGTGGGGATGTATCATTAAGGAAACTCCTATAAATAAAATGGTCTAGACGGAAAATGATCACACTCTTTATCGGTAAAGTAACGCTGCCGAATTATTTTTCACTGGTTTTACTTGTGAGAGTTGGTATACCCAGCTTGACAGAGATCGGTAAAGTAATGCGAATTATTTTTCACTGGTTTTACTTGTGAGAGTTGGTATACCCAGCTTGACAGAGATTTTTCACTGGTTTTACTTGTGAGAGTTGGTATACCCAGCTTGACAGAGAGTTGTGACTTTACCTTGCAAGACAAGCTGAGAGATAGAGGATTTATGGTTTTGTGTGTGTGGTCCATTTGTAATTCGGAGGGCTAAGGGGGAAGAAAAATACCCATAGCATTGGCTCGGAGGTACCGATAAAGTCTCAATGATTAAGATTTAATTAGATATATAAATTTTAGAATTTCGCCAAACTTAATGTAATTCAAAAATCAATTGATAAGTTACTTGGTGGGTGTGAAACCTAGAAAGTGGAATTCTGGACTTGCTTTCATTTAAAATTTTCAAAATAAATAATTGGAATGTTCGATCCATAATTTAGAATGATGCTGTGGCCAATGTAATATACAGTCCTGATTCTGATCCAGTTATTTGCTTAAATCGATGGTGCATCCAAATTTGATTGTTATGTTGCGATAATGTGTAGCTTTCCATGAAAACTGAAATCGTATAGCCTGTCAAGAATTTATAAAATGAACTCCACCTACATTAGATGTTATAAGTTTCATTTCGCCTCTGATCATTCCGTCCTAGCCTCTAGACTCTGGAGGCAGTTATAGATCCCAATCCGAACGGACTTGTCGAGACCCTTCCATCCTTGCAAGGCGTCCCTAGCACTTGAAGATTGATCTTTAAAAAGGATCATCTTGTTAATCTATTAAGTCGGAAACGAAATGGGGTTTACTGCCAATGAATTGTTTTCTAGAAGCATTTCGTATCAGTTTATCCATAGAACTAAATAATTAATTCGCAGCCATCGTTGGCTCGCCAGAAATTAAAATTTTATTGTCTGGAAGAACCATTTTGGAAACGAAATGGGGTTTACTGCCAATGAATTGTTTTCTAGAAGCATTTCGTATCAGTTTATCCATAGAACTAAATAATTAATTCGCAGCCATCGTTGGCTCGCCAGAAATTAAAATTTTATTGTCTGGAAGAACCATTTTTTCAACGATCTGTAATTCGTTTTATTACGGTTTAATTGATTAAAATTTCAGTCAGGATCTTGGGATGACTCTCAAGGTTACTCTCGATTTCGTTGAACCGATGTGAAATCTTGCAGTCAGGATAATCTATCCGGTCATTCAATACCTATAGTTTTCTGTACCCACTGTTTAGCTGGTTAATGCTTCTGGAATAAGAAATTCGCGCATACTTCCTATTTTAGATAGAATTTCGTTGAATCCGTGTGATTGGCGGTTGGAAAATAATTTAGGTTTATCACTTGTGCTCGGCTTAAAACAGATCGGGCGTCCTTTGAATTTAAGTCGACAGTTAGATGTTCGCTTTTTCTTTTTCTCCTACGGATAGATTTATTCTTATTCAATTTTAAATCCTTATAAGTTCGATGAGAGGATTGGTAATGAACTTATGGAATATCTCCCTTGAATTGATCTCAATTTCTTGTTAAGGTTGAAGTTAGTTAAAGATGAAGTTTTAGTCTTATTGTTCATTACTTAGAATAGACTAGAATATGTTATTTTATTTTGTTATAAAATTAAATCACCTATTGAGTAGAGAGTAACCTAGATGAGTATCTTGCTCTTGCAATAAATAATGAGATTAATGATTGGGTTAGTGACTTTATGGTTAGTGTTACAATTGCCAATTATATATTCTATTGGAGTGGTTAATTGTGGATATGAATGTTGTTGTTGTTAATAAATTATAGTAACACATATGTTATTACTGGTTGATTAATACTTAATGATTTATTTATCGATGAATGCATTAATGAGTGCCATATTAATAATTATAGAAAATCGAAGTGGTTTCTCTGAATTATGTTAATAAATTCTATTATAATCTTTCGCAATAACATAAATTAATTAATTGTGCAAGGTAAGTAACCTCAAGCGAGTAGGATAAGATGAGAGTTGATATTGATTATGCTAGAGTTACGAGTTAACATAGAATTGCAATCTCTTCCTTACATGCTCCTAGAAGATAATCCTAAAAATGTGATGTACGGTTAAGCTACATGAGATTAAGATTGTATTTATGCTCTTGCTTTATTAATCCTTATGAAATATCATTTTACTCATTTACACTCCTTGTGCTTGAAAAATGATACGTATAGTAGAATATCATGTTGTTCCATGAATAATTTGTTATTAGATAAAGTTGATTATCTAGTTGGATTGCAGTTATGTTAGGCTATGGGAGTTAAATACCTCCTTGTTCCTCAGAACAGTCGCCAGCCCTGAGACCTTAAATGGT
>CBVK0103114469.1:0-21213 GCA_900067695.1 Picea abies
TATCCTTCTTACAAGCCAAATATTCTGTATGTAGGGTTTGCATGATGACCATGAAAATGTGCATAAAACTTTAAGTTTCAAGATTTTGGTGGCATTTTTTCAATAACCAACACCAATGATTAAATTCTTAATAATTTTTGGGGTGGTTTTAGAAAAATATTTTCACTAAAAATTCAATTCTTGGGACTTTTAGGGGCACTTTTTTAAAAAGCTACCTCTATTTTTTTTTAAACATTGTTAGGAGGATCATCAGTAGCCCAAACCTCCACTAGCCTAGCCTAAGGAAACTTCTTCCATTCAATTTAATTTGTTCACATTAGAAGTCATTATTCTTTGTTGAAAAAAATGTTTCTTGAGCTTATAAAGTTATGTAAAAGTGTTATATAAATTCAATGGTTGGGGGACAATCGAACATGTTATCTCACTGTACAAAATTTATATGCAGCCATTATCAATTCACATGGGCACGCAGAAGTTAGTGGATGGTGAAAGCATCTTTGGTCTTGAAGCATTCCGCATAAGATTAAACATTTTACTTGGTTGATGATGGCATGTAAATTAAATACCTGGGATATGCTACAAAAAAAGGGATGGTCTGGGCCAAACTATTGCCACCTATGTCTTTTTGACTCTGAATCTGCAGACCACATCTTTATAAAGTGCTCATTCACTAGACGGGTATGGGAGAAAATCACTCTTGCACTAAACTTTCAATCCATTTGGGATGGGAATGAGCTTTCAAACTGTTTTGACACTTGGGCCCAAAGGGATTTGCAAGCATGTACACCTCCCACCTCTTATTTGCTGGACCATATGGTTGGAGAGAAATAAAACTTTATTTGAAAATGTGATTCCATCCACAAACGCTGCAGCTTACAAAGCCCTTGGGATTTTTAACACTTGGAAGGAAGCACACACTAGAAAGCCAAGACTACCTCACATAAAGAAAGGCCCTAATTTAGATGACACTCCCATAGCTTGGTTCGATGGAGCATTGCTTGCAATTGGCACTCAAAGTGGAGAAAGCAAGATAATCAAAATCTCGCCAAACACTCTTTATAAATGGACTTTCAACTGTGGCCCATGCACCAACACTAGGGCAAAGCTTTTGGGTGCCTGGGCCACACTATTCTTGGCCTCTAGACTCCATATTGATGTCCTCTAGGTTATAGGGGACTTCAAAATTGTTATTGATTGGCTGAGCAACAAGGGTGATCTTCAAGCAATCTCCATCACAACTTGGAAGGACAGAATTCGACATCTACAACACACTTTCAAAAAACTCAGCTTTAATCATATCTATTGTGAGCACAACAAATCAGCCGATCAACTTTCAAAGACAACGCTCCCAAAAAAAGAGGGTATCCTATCTTATAACCTCTGGATTGATGGTCATGAGGGTCCCCCCCTCTCACTAACTCTTTACTAAGATCGATTTTTACTCCTCCTTCCCTAGAGGACTTTCTCGATATGAAAGTTGGAGTTTTTATTTCATGATTACAGATCTCTCTTTTACACTTCTGATTTGTATGCTATGATAGCTCTCTCATTAGTTATCAAGCAACTTCCTCTTTTTGTCACTTTCCATCAAAACTTTCTCCTTTTGTCCGTCGAAGATTTCAAATGTGAAGATTTCATTGCCTTTCAAGACTCTTCAACCCTTCATAGAAGAGCATTAAATTATTTACCCCACAAAAGAAATTTAAAATGGAAAATCACTTGTTAATCATGAAGTGAGATTTTTTCCATATCTTTGCAAACTAAGAGTAATTGTTAGGACATGCCAATATTTAAATCTTAGGACATGTCAATATATTTTTTGATTGATTAACTTATGTTTTGTAAATGGTAGAAATTAGTTTTTCATAGATATACAATAATACAACTAGCATCACTAATCTCAATGTTTACTTTCACAATTACAACAAAGAATATTACAATACTTGTAAAACTTGTTTAAAAATATTTTTACTAACCAGCCATAAAATTTACATTATAAAATCATCATATTATATTAAACTTTTACATTGTAAAATTATTATATTAGATTAAAAAATGTGTATCTATTATAAAATCATATTATAAAATAATAATTTTCCCAAAATCATTATATTATGTTAAACTTTTACATTATAAAATTATTATATTAAGTGAAACAATGTGTATCTATTATAAAATCATATTATAAAATAATAATTTTCGGTATTCACATACTTTGATTAAGCTTTTATTTTTACAAGATTGAAGTACTTTGTCAAAAATGGGAAGAAAGTGGATGTTGTTTTCTGACAAAGAGTTGCCTTTGTGACGTGGATACTTTTTTGCTTTTCGCTTTTGTGACGTGGATGCTTTCAGCGATGTAGACGTGGTGCGTGTGAGCGTTCCTACTTTAACCATTCTCCCCATTCCAGAGAGCGAATTGAGCGGGGCATTCCAGAGAGCGAATTGAGCGGGGCAATAAGGTTATTCTCCGGGCCATTCTCCCTGTGAATGAATGGCGGGGCATTCCAGAGAGCGAATTGAGCGGAGCATTAAGGTTATTCTCCTGGCCATTCTCCCTGTGAATGAATGGCCCAGAGATCGAATTTCCGATTCTGAGAAAGATGGAAAGACTCTAACATTAATCTGGGTTGCGCACATCAGGAATAGTTCTGGAAGTTAATCTTTTGTGGCAGGACATCTGATTTGGATCCAAATTGCATGATGTCGATGATCTTTTGTAGCTTCATGTAGGCTTTTTGCTGCGTATGCCCCTTCTACGGAACAAAATGCTGAAGCCCGAACTTAATTGGGTCTCGGTAGCTATCTTGGTATGCGTCCTGCTGGCGGATTGATCTTTGTAATTTGGTACAAACAACGCCCAGAGTGGCGCGGCTTCAATTGGGCTTTTGTGGAAGGAGTGTTCTCATTAAAAGGAGTCGTTCTTTCATGAGGCCAAAGCCCTAGCAGGCCAATCGTGCAAGATGATCTGTGAAAGAATGTTCGTTTCTGTTCAGACCAAGCTGACAGCATCTGTGTATTGTGGTGACTGTTGAAAGAGTCTGTGGAGGTAATGTGCAAAATCTTAGAAACACCAAACATACCATGGCCCTGATAATGTTTTCCTATGGTATGCTTTGTTTTTGACCTGCCTCTCTTTCTTTCTTGTGAATTAAATGATATAATTAATGACATTATTAGGTTATTATGTTATTGTACGAATTCATTTCATTCCAGCAATTAATGTTAATATTTTTGTGGTTTTTGGACTTTTATTCTGATGCAGCCTGTGCATTGATTGAAACGAATGAAGAAAATCCTCCTCCGGTGGAGGAAGATCTAACAGAGCCGTGAAAGACCAGTGATGAAGTGAAATTCCTCTCCTCAGTCATCAGTCTTTGGGAAAACAGGTAATACTTTGTCATTTTCTCTCTCAGTAAATGTCAAGAGCACCATCAATGCTAGATAAATTTTCCCATTCATAGGTTTGTCTGAGTGGGAAGGCAGTTATCCCCTGGCGCTGCAAAATTCAACGGAACTTAACTGTGAATACCCACGATCACTTTCATCACATATAATATGTAATGGAACACCACCTCCATCTGCATCTTAGTCATGCATTGCATTTTCATGGAGATTACTTGTGACACAAACGCGCTAACTCTGTGCTAAATTGTCGCAGCTGTTCATTGTATGAGAGAATTGTTGGGGGTTCATAAATTTTGAGCTGTAGTTTCTGTAAGTTTTTTCCAATGTTTGATAGGTGTGAAGGACGAGTGTGTTTTCTTTTATGAAATGAATTCTACGACTCAAAACTATTTTAAATTGCTCTGTTAAATTGCCCTTGATGTTAGCTTCCACACTTTGGCTGTTTTATGGTTCTCGTTTGTTGATTAGTTTTAGTACATGTTAATGTAAGATTGGACAGTGAGGATATATCTAATAGTTGTGTTTTCTTTTAATCTCTACAATCCAATAATTTATCTATTAAACTATTAATTATAGGACTAGAGATGTTTATATGGTTCACAAATGGTAATCCATCACCATCCAATTACTGATGTGGATGTGTGAGTATACTTTTATGCAATCTATATCTTCATATAAACACCGTAAATTTGAACTATTAACAAGTTGTATTCTCTTCATTTTTTTAACCCTTTAACCCTGGATCAAATTATTCAAGTGTAACAGGATAAGGATAACATGATACTTACATACTTAACCATGGAGATAAGGATAACATGATACTTACATACTTAAACTGTAAAATGAACCTTAAGGTAAGGTATTCCCAGCTGTACACCACAAAATGATTAGCCCTTGGGAACAGAGAGATAAAGAGAACATGGAGATAAGGATAACAAATTACTAGTTGGTGCTATAAGGAATTCTAAGTTAAGCTTTTCACAAATTTAGAACTCAGCAAATAAGTTTTCTTTCTTTTATTCCTTTTCATATATAGATTACTTTTATTTACATGGAAATCAATGAATATGTAGGAAACAAAATAAACATTAACCTCATCTTAAAACATAAACATTGGACTAAAGAATGAAATTTGTTTGTGCTTTGTTTTGGGATTTTCTAAGTAATGTAAAACTGTGTGATTAACCTCATCTTAAAACATAAGCATTGGACTAAAGAATGAAATTTGTTTGTGCTTTGTTTTGGGATTTTCTACGTAATGTAAAACTCTATGATTTCCATCCACTAGTATAAAATTCAAAGAGGCTAATTACATTGATGATGACTTTTAAAATTAAATCGCAGTAGTATAAAATTCAAACAGTAAAGTTAAGTCACACTAGTATAGATTTCAAATAGGCTAATTAGATTGATGTTGACTTTTAAAGTTAAATCATGATGAGGAATTTTAGTTAACCTTTTCTTCTTAGATATGAAATGCAAATACAAAGAAAGGCGAGCTCACTATGGAGTTTTTGTTTACATTGTGACCTATATGGTTGCTACAAGGTCTTCTACTTCCTCTATTTTTCTCCAATGCCCTACTCTCTTTCTTTGCTCAATTATGGAACTTTAAAGAATACCACAAACCTCTATCTTTCCTAGCGATCTAGTCTTAGGAGATTGTCCCTAGGATGTGTGTTTGTTGTTCACTAATTAGTAAAGTCTGTGTGTATAATCGGACCTAAACTAGCACACATAAGCTACCCTTAGGTTCTTGATAACACTCGAGAACAACGGTAAATTCACAAATTAAATAACAAGGGTTGATATCAGATTTATTATCCAAATTAAAATAGTGATTGAGTGAATGAAACAATAAGAATGTGTGCCTTTAAGTGAAAGAACAATTCAAAGTAAGTGCACAAAATAACAGGCTAGATCCATGTAGCATGATTACATAAGTTAAACAACCACACAAATTTGAAGAGTTTGAAACAAAACATAATTGAATCTGTTTGAAACAAAACATAATCAAAGTATGTGCACGAAATAACAAACTAGATCCCTGTAGCATGATTGCACAAGTAAAACAACCACACAAATTTGAAGAGTTTGAAACAAAACATACTTGAATCTATTTAATGTATTAACAAAGAGGCAAAGAACAAAACCATAGTCATCAATACATTAGGGGCTGCTTAGTCAATCTCTAGCATGCTATGGTGGAAGAAGTCTGTCAAGTCCAGGATGGAGGAAAAGGTATTGAAGATCTTCGAGTCAAAAAATGTCTAACCACTAAAACAATCAAATCAAACCCTATTTTATAGAACTTAGAGGATGGAGAAATAGACGGGGGTGTTCCCTAAAAGTGAAGAGAGATAGAGATGGATTGAAATATCAATCAAACATATCCAAATTGTGATTCCCGGGTCCACCAACTTAGCTTATTCCAAAAACATATTGAATTGTTTGAGTATTGTTCTATGAGAGAATATAGCTGTTCACAAATTCTTGCATGTGACACCTGCTGGAAGCACCCTGATTTGCTGATTTCTTCTCATAATAATCAACATGCATGAAGAGTAAGCCAGGAATAGCTCTGCTAAGGCACACGTTTGTAAGAAGATTTATGTTTTCGCTATTTCTGAGATAAAAATGGACTGAAATACTTGATTAGGGAACACTATTACTTGCTCTTAGATGCTTTATGAGCATTGTATGTGCTAGAGGAAAAGACATCAAGTCCAATGAAGTCACAAAGGTGGCTTATTACTGTTGTTTTTACCTAATATAATTGATCATGCATGCTGTTGATGGTCTAAATTGATTCCTCTCATTGAATGGGTCTGCCACATGATAATAATGGTAAAACCTGCCTAGAAACGCTGATTTGAGCGCTGCCTCTTGAAGAATATAGGATTGGCTACTAGTTATGCCACCCAATAACCTATTGGAAACAATTAGGACTGTGTTGTTATGTAGGAAATATTGTTGGAAATAGGTTGCTACAACACCCAAGTCTTACTGTTACTGCTAGTTAATATTATACTGGTTGTTCTTTGTTTTGAATAACCCACTATACAACATAAAACTCCTAAATCTTCCATCAGTTTGTCTTCCTCTGGGGCACAATTCCTGCATGAGACAGCTGGACATGGATATGTGCTAAATCTAGCACACTTTAGTGACCTCGTCCATGGAATAAACTTGTTGTAATAAAGGTATTAATCCCATTGAGATAAACTACACTTCACTTCCCTACTCTCCTTTTTAAGTTATAAAGTTGTTTCCTTACCTTAACTTAACAAATAAACATGCATTGCTGAGATTAAGCTCCACGAATCTCTGAAGGAAAAGGCATGTAAACTAAAAACATCCAAGGTTAAGGTGAATTCTTCCAAATAGAGTCTTCCAAAATATTCTCGTGCATGTTTCTTATTTTAACAACTTCCAAATTTGAGTAAAGTGGAAACTTCTTGGGGATCAGTTCACCCTCTTGTGGATAATGTTATGATCACCACATTATAAGTTAACCTTGGATAAGGAGTGCTCTAATGGTTCTATGAATAGCTTCCATGTGTCCTCATATGAAAAAACGTCCATCCCCTGAATTCTAAAATCTAACCATACATCCTTGATCCAATGTAGAACTTGAAAACACCACCACCACTGCACATCAGAACCTTGAAACTACTCCCTATACCTACTAAAAATAGACATGCCAAAAATAGTAGTCCAACTCCTAAAAAGTAGGAAGGTCAGAATATGAAGATGATTGCTATGGGGACAAATGCTAAATATACCATATCTAAAAATAGACAATACCAAAAATAATAGCAATGTCTAGCATGTTGAAAAAAATAGTCTCACTATACACATCTACATGCAAGCAACCCCAATATGTTCTCGTATCCAACATACAAGCCCTGAAACCCTAACTGCAAAAAATAACTTTTTTGTGAAACAATTCACATGTTGGCAGATGAAAGTCATCTTGATTGTGAGCTCTCAAGGGTTACACGTATGCAACTCACTTTGCAAGGCAGGCATTGGAACTCTGGGTCCTATAAAATAAGAAAATTGCTAAAAACGACACACATTACATTTGGATTTCGACTTGAAACAAAAATATTTGCAGGAAAAAGAATAAATAGGGACAACATATGGCCTATGACTGCTCATGCATATGCAAAACAACTTATTTAGCTCAAAATTAAAAAGGGATAGACTGAAGACCACCCTAGGCCAAAAATTTAACAAAATAATGACAAAAACAACAAACTGAAATTAAAAATAGAGAAGGGAAAAGTGGAAAAAATTACTCTAACTACCCTACCCTAACTTGATAAAAATTCTCCATGGATTCAGTATAATCAAATATCTAGCGCAACCATTTAATCATCTTGTTAGGGACAACTCTTCCCTTGTGTTTGTTGAAACCAAAATAGGGATATACTCAACGAACCTATCCCCAATAGTCATCTGATATTTCAGTCACTCTTTCTTTGGAAAACGAAGGAAACCTCAAACTTTACTCCTTTCAAGAGCAATGTTATGAGTTGGTCTCTTGGAAACTTGTCTTCTTTTGTGAACTAATTTCCCTCGAATGCAAGGGGAGACCCTCAAAGTATGCAAGGGGAGACCCTCAAAGAGGCTCAACATCTCCCTCGAATGCAAGGGGAGACCCTCAAAGTATGCAAGGGGAGACCCTCAAAGAGGCTCAACATCTCCCTCGAATGCAAGGGGAGACCCTCAAAGTATGCTAAGATGCTCCTCCAATGAGGAAAATTCCAAAAACATGCCAACGTCTAGCATGAAAGAGTGGAACGGTAACACATGTGGGATGAATGAGGTCCAAAACAGGGGGTGACTCCTCCAAATAGGCTCAAACATCTACATGGGAGGTCTCCATAGTAAAATAATAGCCTCAAACCATGCAATCAATGCCCACAAATCACAGAAGGATTCTCCCCAAGACAAAATGTGTCCACACGTGCCATATGAGTCATCAAACGACTAGTAAAATGTCCTCCAAGGAAGTTAGCCCTCAAATCAAGTGCAAAATGCCTCCAAATGAGTGAATGAAGAGAGCACTCAAGAATCTAGGACATGGCATGTCATGAAAGGACCAATGCATGTAGAAATAGCTGCAAAGTGCCCAGGGCAATGTTACCAAAGCCTAGGGATTTGTGAACTACCTCGAGAATCGATTCTTTGAGTGAATGAAGAGAGAACTCAAGAATCTTGGACATGGCATGTCATGAGAGGACCAATACATGTAGAAATAGTTGCAAAGTGCCCAGGGTGATGTTACTAGTTCCTAGGGATTTGTGAACTACCTCAATATTTGTGAAACTACCTCGGGAATCATGTCTTTTCATGAGAAACTCTAGAGTCATCTCTAGGAGTCCATGGCCAAAGTGTGAAAAATATATAAAGGGGATCCATGCTTAGGCATAAGACTCTCAAAGTCATGGGCAGTCACAATACCGAACCAAATACAACGAGTAGTTGGGTCCTGGGCCAAGCCTTCCCTGAACTTTGGAAATCTTGATGCCATAATGCTTTTCAAATCCTCTTAGCCATTATACTACTTCAATAATTCTTTCTAGGAAGAATGCCCATGTTGTGACTGTTATCCCCATTTTGTGGATAGCTAAGGAGATTATGTCTCGAGGCTCTCAGGTTGCAGATATGGAGTATCGAGAGACTACATAACCAATAGTACCCTTTTGCACAGTTGGAGACCTTTCTCACCACCTCAAAGGTCGCAGATTTCCAGATGGCTTCCACCACATCGGCCAGCTTCTGGAAGACAGTGGGCATTGCTCCATGAGGTACAAGTCAATATTATGGTGAGCATCATTTCAATAATTAAGGCATTTAATTATGTTGTATCTTAGATTGCTCTAAATTTCATGATATATGCTTGGACATTATGCCTTTTACCTTGCTTCACCTTGGTGGTTGACATTGTGCCCTAGTAAGTGGTTTTCCTTGGGTATGGGTTTGCTACTAGGAACTCCCTTGAAGAGCCATCGTACCGTTCCCGACCATACTTACTAATTTCCATCACTATTTCCCCCCATTTCCTTATCTCTTGGGATTTTAGGGTGTATTGACCCAAGAAGGGGTTGTCCCTCATTCTATGGGAAGAAGGGGATGAAGGCCCATAGGGATTGATGTTGGGTAAAAGATAAAATCCTATGTATGAACCTTCTAGATGCTTCATCCAGGGATCACCCAAGAAAGAAATCAATGCAACGATTATCTTTGAGAAAAGGGGGACCCACAATAAAATATGATTAAGAATGCTTAAAAGGTTAGTTGGAGGATAGGAGGTCTCATCACAAGTCGACCTATCATGTCCATGAATATCTAGTGGTATGAAATTACCATCATCTAGTCACCAACCCAGGGTAATGGCTCTCAGTTGCAACGCTGAGAGAAAGGGGGTCTCATCACGAGCCAACCTTCTCATTTCCACTAGGTGTTTGTGGGTGACATTGCCATTATCTGGACACCAAGCCAGGGTAGTGGCCTTCAACCTTTCCTTCAAATTATGAAAGAATGAAAGAATGGAAAATAATGGGCTTGGAAAAAGTGCATTGCGGACGAAGGTACCACACACCCTCTACAAAGACACCCATGAATGAGACACTACGACCTCTTGTATGTCATGAGCCCTTTGACCCCAACCACCTCACCCACTTTACATGTCTTAGAGAGGGATTTCTTGGAAGCTCTCCTTGACCTGGGGCAAGAACTATCCAATAGGACACCTCGTCAGCCCTCCCATATTCAGGCTTGACAAGTCGCATAATGTCTTTGAGCACTTAATTGTTTGATATAGTGATCTTTGATGCACATGCTTAGGTGGCTCATTTATTGATTGGATTCACTTATCATGATGTTATGACTTGAGATCCTTGGAGGGCATGCTTATTTGTCTTTGCAGGACGTAGTTGGTGGACAGTTTTGGAAGAATAAGCCTAGCTTGGGCTTCCATGGGGCTTGAAGCCCACAGGTAGATCCCAAGGGCCCACATGTCGGATGAGAAAGATTAAACTTGGAAGGCCTAGAAGATGACTTGGACGATGTAGCCTAGTCCCCACATGCCAAACGTTTTGCCTAGGAGAGCCAAAACGTCACATCTAGAGGCATGACATCACCTAGGGGGGTTAGGGATTGGTGTTGAGGTGACATGCATTGACACAAGAAAGTGGTCTTGATGTTTGACATGTGGCTTTGGGAAGCCTCTCCACTCTCCTCCATCACCAACGACCTCCTCTTAGTGCCAAAACGTCCCCTAAAGGGGTGACCTCCATATGAATTAGGGTTTTCTTATGTGCAAAAGTGAATTTTTAATGAATTGTTTAATATTACTTTGCTATTGGGGCAAGATTAGGGTTATTGACCCCTAGTCTTGTGGTTTACCACTAAATATGTGGACAAGTCACCTTGGTGACATTTTGTATAAATAAGAGATCGTAAGATCTCATTTTAACATAACTTTCCCTCTTGTGAAAAGAACTTGGTCTGAAATTTTCGCTGCCTTTGGAAAATTGTCTCTCTTGTGGTCTTGTTTATGGTTATCTCTTGATATATGGTTGATGGAAATGATGCGCTAGCCTTGGAAGGCTTCTCTCTTGCTATTTTGGTGGATTATCTTAGCATTTTTCCTTGAATTGGTATGGTTTTTACTTTCATTCTATCATTTGTTTCAAGTCAAGGTTATTGTGCTAGGAGCTAGGTGGGAAGTATAAGGGCATACACCCCCACCATAGTCTTCATCATTTTATGCTTCATATTATTGGTTAAACAAGGGTTTGTTAAGATAAATATAAGGACATACACCCTCTTAGCTCAAACCCTAGCTAGAGAAACTTGCCTTGGGGAGTAAGAGGATGTACACCCTCAAGGAGGTAGCTTATCTAGCTCTTTTTTGGCATGACCCCATTAACCCAATTATTAAGAGCACTAGTCATTTATTGTTGCATTGGAGATGTTGTAATAGATATCACAAATTGACTGCGCTACCCAAGGTACAAATTGGTTCTCATTCGTTTACCTTTGATCATAGTAACACTGGGTCTCCTTCATCAACCATTCTTGAAGAATGTGTTGCTCGACTTGTTGATGGTTTGTCCCATGGCTACAAGGCTACGGTTCTTGCATGACTCTCCATCAGACAAGCTTTTGTTTTATCTGTAGCCATTCGACTTCTGGCCAAAAAGAGGGTGATGAGCTCCGGAGGAATTCTGATGTCATGGAAATCATAAAAAAAGACTCGCTTTCCACGGCTTCATAGATTCGCTGGAGAGGATTCACCTGAAACTATTTTGGAGCATGATCGAGTTATTTGGCTCGGAGATTTGAATTATCGAATTTCACTTTGCTATTGCTATACAAAACAACTTGTGGAAAGAAATAATTGGGAGGCACTGCTGGAAAGTGATCAGCTTAGGATTGAGCATGGAGCTGGGTGTGTCTTTAAAGGTTGGCATGAAGGGAAGATCTATGTTGCACCCACCTACAAATATTCCACTAATTCAGACCAGTATGCTGGAGATAGTTCGAAATCAAAGAAAAACGCCGCACTCCAGCATGGTGTGATCATATAATGTGGTTTGGCAGTGGGTTGAGACAATTGTCATATGTCCGTGGCGAGTCAAAGTTCTCAGACCATAGACCTGTTTATGCTGTATTTCTGGCAGAGGTTGAAACTCTTAACCGTTGCAAGGCAAAAAAGTCATTGACAAGCATGAGTGCAAGAGTTGAAGTGGAAGAATTACTACCCCGGGCTAGCTGTGTTGAACGTTCATTCGATTAGGCTTTCGTTGAGGTTTTGGAGGATTATGCATTGTTGCTCAAAGGCACGAGCTGGGGAAGTGAATATTCTATGGAACCTCCAGCGGTGCTTACCAGAATAAGGATGCTCATTATTTTGAAGTATATTAAAGTCTGAGCAGCTTGAGTAGTTCGAGTGAGCTCTATGATATGTAGGAATGGGCACAGTTCGTATGATGACTATCGCGGAAGATAAAGATACTAGATAGTTCTGAAATTTGGATTGAAAAAAGTGTATAGATTCTGTATATCAAGGAGCAAAGATCTTGAGGAATTTGTTTTGTAAAAAGGCTCGCGATGTGGAAATATGCTGGTTAATCAGGACCACTGGAATAGCTTCATTATGGAAAGTGACTGTCTAGTAAGGGTATAAATGCTGTGAGAATTCCAGTTGGATGGTGGATTGCCAGTGACCCCAATCCTCCTGCCCCGTTCGTAGGAGGATCTCTGAAAGCTCTCGATAACGCATTCACATGGGCTAAGAATCATAACATAGGGGTAATTGTGGATCTCCATGCTGTTCCGGGTTCCCAAAACGGAGACGCGCACAGTGCCACCAAAGACGGATATCTCGAATGGCCTGCTTCACAAGACAACATTGATAAAAGTATGCCTCAAACTCTGCTCTCCTGGGAATTGAGTTGTTGAATGAACCCCACGCACCCGGTGTACCCCTGGAAACACTGAAAACATATTATAAAAGAGGTTATGACATGGTTAGAAAGTATTCCTCCTCTGCAACAGAATCGGTCCTGTGGATGCTAAAGAGTTGTTTGATATCAACAACGGCTTAACCAACACTGCGGTCAATGTGCATTACTACAATTTCTTCGATGATTCCATTTTCAAAAGCATGTCAGCTGAGGAAAACATCAAACTATGTCAATACCAACAGAGCTCAAACTTTGCAAAGCCTCATTGGCACCAATGGGCCTCTCATCTATGTTGGAGAATGGACAGCTGAATGAGAAAATCAAGGGGCATCAATGTCGGATTACCAAAGTTTCGGTAAAGCGCAGCTGCAAGTCTACGGAACCGCTACATTCGGATGGGGTTACTCGACATTGAAAAATATTAATCCTCACAGGAGCACGTGATAGTCGATTTGGAGTTCATGAAGGGAGGCGAGCTCGACCTTCAGCCAAATCTGTTGGAGCAATTACTAGACAATTATGGGACAAACGAAAACGTAGAGTCTATACGCGTCGGGTGAGTAACGGTAGGGTATCCAGAAGGTTCTTTCACAGGAGAAATCCCGCAGGATCCGCCGTTTGGCAGCGCCAAAGATTCCTCTTGGAAGCATCGACATTAATAATTTCCGTGAATATGAAAACGACAGTATGATCGTTGGCTACAGCCTGAGGCGCGACAGAACGGGTCAGAAACAGTGGCGATATCTCTGTGAAAACAACGCCCGTTTTTTCTTACCGACCTGGTCAGGATTTCCTCATTCCGCAGACTATGACCTCAAGGATTCGAACCACGCTCTCTCAGAGCTATGAATGGCGACAGGAGGCAGATAAACCATCATGTAAATGAGGGTTTTGATGTAAGATGGAACGAGGAAAAATCAACGATTAGGGTTCCAGAAATAAATTCTGTGCGGTTAGACTCCATTCAACCGAATTCTCTCGTACGATTTCGTGGAATGGTGCAAGATATGTTTGAGACAGAGTTTTATGTTGGCGCTTTCAAGGATGGTTCGTCATGGAGAACGAATAAGTATACAGACATTGCCTCCGTGCAAATGACGCCAAACGCACAAATGGAAATGTGGGATCGTTGTCTTCTGTACTGTGTTCCTGTCCCTGGAGAGAATACATGGGTGAGAGAAGCTTATACCTTCAAAGGCTGTATTGCACCAGGAAGTATTACTGTACAACAGAAGGGGAAGCGGGAACGTGATGCATCCAATGCAACAATGGAGACTGAGGCTATGAATGCTGAGGGTGGAGTTTCAAACGAGGTTAAGAGACAGCGTGAAGAGGGTGTTTCTTCAAGCTGTCCAATGGAAACCTGTGAGGGACAATCCAATGGAATTGCGTTCGACCTGAACATGCTGCTTGGCGAGACCAAATCACTACCCTGCCTAGTTAAGATGTATGATGGCCTGGATGCAGAACTCAAGCTGAATGATATTGTAGAGTTCATTGGCAGTTCACACAATGAATCGGGACTTCAATGTTTCCGTAACTAGCCTGCCAGAAGGATGCTTTAGTTCTATGCCAAAACTGAGAGGCTTTCTATGTGTGAAACTAGAATTGCAAATTTCTGGATAACAATAGCTGCATTATCGAAACTTCCCTCATTATCGGAGCTTCGTTTTCAGAATTGCTTGTGCTGTAATGACACAGGGCAATGCCCACTGTCTTCAACTGAAAAGACCAACTCTTTCATCCATGAAATAAAAGAAACTTGTCATCAGAGGCCAAATGTGTCTCGAAAACTTAAACTTTCAGATCTTCCATTTATAAGTAAAATATTTTCTGCAAGAATGTGTCGTAATCGACCATATATATCAAGCCATGCTTATGTATTACTGGTTTCATTTAATAAATAAATGGACAAAAAATTGGCAAAGTCCAAGGAACTTTTTGATGGGATATCAAAACTTTTGTCCAGAACCCCGCTGCCATTGAATCGAATTATACCTGAACGAGTTTGTTTCCAGCACACACCAATGTAGTAACGGTTCAAGGAGCTGGCAGATGCGCCTGGCAGTTGCAGAAGACGAACCGTTCAGATTCCTGCATACAAACAATTTTATTTTTCTGTTTAAAAGACCAAAGAGGTAAAACAGAAGAGCGGGGGGGCGCACATGAGCGCAGCAGGGGAAAACCTCTGTCAAGAGGGTTTCATTTGTAATGGCTCAGTTTTTTGTAAGCCATTAATGGACTGAGTTTTTGTAAACTGTTAATGGAGCAATAAAGACGATTTTTTCCTCGTGATTGTGAGATTCATCACGGTTGATTTTCTTTCAGCATGTTTTCTTCTCCTTCGACTGTGTTAAATTGTTTGGATTTCATTTATGTATTCCTTACTCGCAGTTGATGTGTTATCATTTCTTTATGTCTTCCTTAATCCATCACGACTGCATTACATTTTGTTTTCGTCTAACCGATGGGCTTCGTTATACTTTAGTACGATCACTACTATAACGAATGGATTTAGGTTTTCTGTGATTGTTTGATGTCTTTCCTCTGCACACGCTATTAGCGGTGTAAGACCAGCCTACATTTTCAGAATGCTGCATATATCCTTCGCTACGTCGGCCTTTCCTTTTTCTTTCCGCCACTACATCATGATTTATCAAAGCGCTGAGAGATAGACTTACTTTGCCTCACTTTCTGCAAGTATTTGATCTCTGTTATTGTCTCTTTTTCTCGGTTTTCATTTGAATCCATGCCCAATGGACCTTTTCCTGGTTTAACCCCCAAACCCCATGAATCCAAGACCATCTTTCACCCATAAATCTGCCCACCTTTTTCATGCTATTTAAATTCCTATCGTGACATTTTTCGAGAGATCCCTCTCGGGTTGGAAGAGGGAAGCTTCTAATCCAAAGTGGTTCGAGGTTGCCTCGGGATTGATTTGCTGCAACCTATTTCAGTTCTGAGTGTCAACAGGAGAAACAAAACTATTGGCTTGGAAAACGTGACTTTACAAATTTTAAATCTCTTTCTTTGGAGAAGTGTTCCTTGAGCCTTTGGATCTCTTGCCTCATTGAGGCATCCCCTTTCAACCACTACAAATTTCTGTTGTAATAGACACTAACCTACAAGCATTAGGGCTGCATTAACCCTAGGTCACTGACCCTAACTAGCTCCTAAACTAACCCTAGACTAGGCCTAAATTTCTTCCCTAACCCTCTACTAACCTAGGCACATCCTTTGAGCCATTTACAAGTGATTTGTGTTGGATAATTTTGCTGATATAGGGCTTGGTTTGCTACAGCCATAAGGCTGATAACTTGACTGCAGAAACCCTATTATAAAACCACTTATAACTTGTGCTTTAACCATCAAAATTTGCTAGAAGTTTGCCAACTTGTTCTATTTGGTTTAAGGCAATTCTGGGGTGGTTTCTTTATGGATTTCATTGGCTGATTTTACCGCTGTTGTAACATTTTTCTACAGCCGTAAGGCTGATAATATCTCTACAGTAAGCTTTTATTTCAGCCTTGCTATTTGTGCTAAAGTTGTTGCTTAATCATTGGTGAGTTAATCTAGCTTCCACTAGCTTTATCTCTTGTTTATTTATCACATACTTAGCACTTATTTTGCGGCCTTTGTTATCTCTATTGAGATGGTATATATCATTTATTGTTGCTGCAAAATAGGGACATCAAAACTTGCTTGTCCAACTAACATATTAAACTATATGCTTGGTTTTCCTTTTGTCTTGGGCAGGTTTTCACACTTGGCAGGTCACTCAACTTACTTGGAAACCCTTGGAACTTCCCAACACTTCATTTCAACCCTTTCACATCATTTAGATTTGACCTCTAGGGACTTCATCTCCATCTTTCCTCCATCTGCATCTTGTTCCCCCTAGGGTCACTGAGATTCCCCCCTTGAGGTGACTACCTCACATCTAAAATGACGGGGACACCTGCCTAAGGTGACAGTGGGTAGGTGACCTCTTAGTTGTTGCCAATTAGTGGTTGAGTTGGGCAACGTAACAATGACGATTCCACCCAGAGGTAATCCAAAGGAAAATGAAAACAAAAAATTGAGCAAACACCAAACTAACAAAGGAAGAAGGAAAGGACTTACCCTAAGATGTCTTCCCTCCAAGTGGTAGGCTTACCCTTCAAATGGATTGATCTCGAAAGCTTGTAGTAGTCTTGAGAAAACACAAAAAATCATTAGTGCCCCAAAATAAGCCAAGAGAAAAGAACTCCAAGAATTGACACCAATACCTCAATAGGTAGATATTCAACAAAATTGTATTCTCAAAGAAGTATCCAACAACAACAACCAATTGGAATGAGAGGAGGATACTCTATTTATATAGGATGCTTCATCATCCTTCTCATTTAATATTATTTTCTATTTCCTTAGATCTAGTCTAGGAAAACTACAAAAATTACTTGTCTTTCAGCTAACTAAAGGAAACCAAGTCAAATACCATAAAGACCTGCCACATATACAATAATTCCTTCAAGAGAGGAGGCCTTCCAAAAATAGAAGTTGACCCAAGGTTCAAACTGGCTCAACATCTCCTCGAAATATGCTAAGATGCTCCTCGAATGAATGAGGTCCACAAGAGGGGGCAAATCCTCCAAATAGGCTTAGACATCTACATGGGAGGTCTCCACAGTAAAAGAATAGCCTCAAACCATGCAATCAATACCCAAAAATCATGGAAGGACTCTCCCCAAGTCAAAATGTGTCCACACATGCCATACGAGCCATCAAACAACTAGTACAAAGTTCTCCAAGGAAGTGGGTCCTCAAATCAAGTGCAAAATGCCTCCAAATGAGTGAATGAAGAGAGCGCTCAAGAATCTAGGACATGGCATGTCGTGAGAGGACCAATGCATGTAGAAATAGCTGCAAAGTGCCTAGGGTAATGTGACCAGTGCATAGGGATCTATGAACTACCTCAAGATTTGTGAAACTACCTCCAGAATCATGTCTTTGCATGAGAAACTCTAGAGTTGTCTCCAAGTATCCATGGCCAAAGTGTGAAAAATATATAAAGGGGATCCATGGTTATGCATTAGATAATTGTGCTTCCATATGTATGACAACCTTTACAACATGAGCAACACTTTTACATAAAGATGAAGTGAAAAATCCTAGAGGTTCTTTAGGTCATGTGTCCTAGTTGATCCACCCGAAGATCGTCGCTTACCTACCCTGACCATAAATAACCTCCAAGGGATAGTCAACCAAGCCATAAGAGCAAGGACTATCCTGAAATGGGGACTAAGGATGGGCCACGACCAACAAAAAAGGGTCTAAATATCCCACCTGTTAGCACCTGAACTAGCACCCTTGTGAAAGGTCCCAACATAGGTGCTAACTAGGGAAAAAAAATGGGAAGTACACCATTGCCACCTTAGTACACTTTCCCCTTCACTCGAGGCCAAATCCTAGAAGCCAAGGGGGGTAGCCCTATTTGATTTAGTAAACCTCTTTAAGTGAATTATGATCATGCACCTATGATTTAATTTAATGAATCCAAAATATACGTAACAAGACCATGCACAAGGATTCGAATAAGTGATTAAATGTTTTTAAGAAAAACAACTGAAACAATAGCAATAACCACAAGTATGTCCACTTGAAAGAAAGGGTTAGGAGCTATCGGATGTGTGCTACAAATCTGATATGTAAGATAAACAACATCAAAAACTTCAGATTTGTATTTTTATGGCTATCACTCAGCGACTGAAACTTTAAAGAGGTAAGAACCATTTTTAGGCTACTTTAGGGCTCAAAGAGTGAAACCAATCACCATAAATCAATTGTGCAATGTGTGCTTGTGATTACCTATTGGTTAGATGCTAAGAAAGGACAAGCTTAGGGCTTTCCTTCGACTTCTAAATTTATTTTATAATAAAATAACATAGATTATGAAAAATACCATCCAAGGGAGAGAGTAGGCACTAGAGAGAATGGAAGGGAAAGGAGAAGTTGGATGAGGAGACTAGGCGAGAGCTTATGAGGAAGAAGCTTTGCTTCAGCTGCAGAGATCCTTGGGTCCTAGGCCACAGGTGCATGGGCAAGGGAGAGATTCATTATATTGAGGTAGCAGCAGACAGTGTGGACAGTGAGGAGGAGCAAGACAATGGATCCACTAGTTCAGAGGAGGAGTCAGCACCAGCAGAGGAGCAGCTTCCCCGTAGACCATCGACTCCGGCAGGAGCCCATCCTCCAGTAGTCCCACAACCACCAGAGCAAGCTAACGAGAAGAAACCAGCAAAGGGAGGAGTCATAGCGACCCTTTCTGGTGTTCCCAGGTATGATACCCTCCGTATTAGAGGGATTATTCAATGGCAACGAGCAATCGCCCTGATAGATGGTGGGGCCACCCACAACTTCATCGACGCTTCACTGGTATCGAGACGGGCACTTCAGACAGAGGAGTTTGAGGGGTTTGATGTTGCGGTAGCAGATGGCCACACAGTGGAGTGTCTAGACAGAATTCCAAACTTAGAGATGAAGTTAGGCAAATACACCGTGAGAGACACATTTTATGTGGTCGACCTATCGGACACAGATGTGGTGTTAGGAGTTCAGTGGATGATTACCTTGGGAAAAATCACTACCAACTACCAAACCTTGGAAATGGGATTCAGAGATCAGGATGGGAAGAAGGTTTTTCTAAGAGGTATGTCGACAGGAGCACGCAGGATAGTTTCAGCCAAGAGGATGGAGAGGATATTTAGACATGGGGAGGTAGCATATGCCGCATAATGCTTGATCACTACTCAAAAGGATTCATAAGGTCGACAACAATACCACACAGAGATCAAGAATTTATTGGGACGACATCAGCAGATCTTTGAGGCAATCCCACCAGGGAGACCACCTGACAGGGGGTTTGAGCACACCATTGAGTTAGAGGAGGGGGCCAAACCTATGATCACCCCCCCCTATCGTCATCCTAGGAGGTTCAAGGATGAGATAGAGAAGGCAATCAAGGAATTGTTAGCGATGGGACACATCAGACTGAGCAGCAACCCATTTGCTTCTTCAGTTGTCTTAGTTATGAAGAAGGATGGCACCATGAGGATGTGCATTGATTACCGAGCCTTGAACAAGAAAACCATCAAAAATTGGTACCCTATCCCACGCATTGATGAGTTGATGGATGAACTGCATGGAGCAGTTTTCTTCTCAAAAATTGGTCTACGCTCTAGATATCACCAGATCATCATCCGAGAGTAGGACATAGAGAAGACGACATTTCGATGTCATTTTGGACACTTTGAGTTCCTGGTTATGCCATTTGGGCTAACCAATGCACCCGCTACATTCCAGTCTTGCATGAACCATATATTTAGAGATCAGTTAAGGAAATCAGTCTTGGTTTTCTTCGACAACATCTTGATCTATAGCCGGTCATGGCAAGAGCATATGAGGCACCTGGATGAGGTATTGAGCATCATGAAGGCACAATCATTATATGCCAAAGAGTCCAAGTGTGAGTTCGGTATGACAGAGCTACTTTACTTAGGCCACATCATCAGTGCACAGGGGGTACAGGTGCACTAAGAGAAGATCAGGGCCATTCTAGATTGGCCGACACCCAAGAACGTGACAGAATTGAGGAGCTTCTTCGGGCTGTGAAACTATTACAGGCGGTTCGTCTGGGGTTTTTCTCAGCTTGGAGCATCGCTGACAGATCTTACCAAGCATGGGGCCTTCATATGGATCGAGAAATCATAGGAAGCCTTTGATCACATGAAGGAAGTCATGAGCACTTGTCCAATGTTGGCACTACCAGACTTCACCCTGCCATTTGTACTAGAGTGTGACGCATTTGGCGAAGGGATCGGTGCAGTTTTGATGCAGGGAGGACACCCCATTGTATTCGAGAGTCGAAAGCTTAGTCAACCTGAGAGGTTGTACTCCATTTATGACAAGGAAATGTTGGCAATCATGCATGCCTTGACCAAATTCAGACAATATTTGGTGGGCAACAAATTCATGGTCAAGACTGATCACAACAGTTTGAAGTATTTCCTTGAGCAGAAGGACCTCAGTGAACGCCAACATAAATGGGTGATGAAGGTACAGGCATTCAACTTTGACATAGGGTATGTCAAGGGGAAGAAGAACATTGTGGCTGATGCACTATCGAGGAGACCTGTGGCATGTTCTTTGATGGAGATTTCAGTAGATTGGAAATCCCACTTGTTAGTGGAATATTCCAAGAACAAGTTCGCTTGTGAGGTGATGGATGCGCAGATACAGGATGACCGATATAGGGTCATTGACGATGTCATATTTTACAAGG
>CBVK0103114532.1:0-10797 GCA_900067695.1 Picea abies
CACCTGCTCCTTCTTTGGATTTGGATCCATCAAAGTACAATGACCATATTTGGGTTTCGTCAGCAGTGTTTGGCATACTTGGCAAACTTGATGTCTGAGTATAGGAAATAACTTTTGATTTCTTCCCAGGATCAGTAATAGAATAAATTTCAGTCATGAAATTACCAAAGAAGGTATTCATTCCCTACATTTCACATGAGTTTGCAGATGTAACGAAAGGTTCATTTGGATCATTTAGACCTATTACAGTATGCTTCAGATATCGTTCTCTATTTATCCTGATTCTATTTAGCTGTCAATTTTCAAGAAGCCACAAATGAGACTAATCTGTGGCAAAGTAACCATATAGATGTTCAGACCAATCCCTGCTTAAAAAAAACACATAAACTTTAGGGATATCAACAACAATAATGTCAATTATCTAATGAACCTTAGGATTGGATGATAATATAACCAGAACATCCTTAAGTTCACTGATTACCTTAACATTTGTTTGATTTAGTTGAATGATTTTGAGATTAGAAGGTTTAACTTCTGCATTGATTTTTTGACAAACAGATAGCGACATGACATTTGATAATGCACCGGAATTGACCATACAATTATGTACATTCCTATTAAAAATTTCAAAGGTTAACAAAAATGGCAAGACATTTTTTCGAGTGTTAACAACAAAATTCTGTTGATTTCTATTTGTTGTCCCTAAAACAGTTTTATCTACATTTGCTACAGTTTTTCCAGCTAAATCCCTTTTATCTGTAAGTTCAGATGTCGTTTTAGTTGGGATTTTTCTAGCTGTATTTGAACCATTTTCTGTTGATTTCTTGTTGCTAGGATCGTTGTTTTTACTATTTTCAGTGATACTTTGAAGCATTTTTTGCAAAATAAGGGGAAATTTCAGTAGCTCAAAAACATAAATATTAGCTCTCGGTTTTTTTAGATCTTCAATCAAATCATATTCTAAAATAGGGGCTGCTAAGCTTTGTTTATTTTCAGCTTGCTTTGACTTTTTTGGAAACACATTTTTACTCACTTTAGAAGGGGGTTTGTTTTGCATTTTTATTCTCATGTTGTAGGGGTGAACAGTTTCAAAATTTGCTTGGAAGATATTGTCCGAGAAGTGACTGAAAATAGTGGGAGATGATTCCTCTTCTTCTGGTACTTCTTCCTCAACTACATCTTCAGAATTTTTGGGAGGGGCAGAAATAAAATTATCATGTGCTTCTAAAATGGTTTGCAAAGCATACTGTAAAATTTCCAAATTCATACCTTTAGTGGTCGGGTTTGGCTGGTTTGGAGGAAAAGGTTTTTTGAAAGGATATTTAAAACTTCCTTTACTTGTGGATGCCTCCTCAGTTGATCTCTTCAAGTCAACGACCTGGTTGGACAATTTTTGGAAAACTTTCTGCAAGCTTTCTAGGTCTAGAATTTCTAATTGATTTTTATTTTGAGGAGGCCTAGCGAGGATCTCTATTTTCTTTTTAGAGGATGAAGTTGTTTCAGCTTCACTATTAAGATTGTCTTTTAAGATTAAAATATCTTTTTCAATTTGGATTGCCTCCTTGAAGGCTTCTAACAATGTATTATTCTTAGATCTTTTGACCCAAAATGCTATGTTATTATGCAGAGCCTTAGTGTAATATGCAACAATTAGTCTTTCAGTGGGAATTGAATCTACAGGGATTTTATTCTTTAACGTAAGAAATATTTGGTTAAAATCTTTCACTTTTTCCTTAGGATTCATTTTTAAGTTAGAGAGTTCCATAACCAAGACTTCCGGAGATTTATTGTCCTCAAATTTTTCCAATAAAAAAGTTTAAAACTTGTCCCAAGAAACAATGGTTTGGTGTTGTTGAGAAAAATACCATGTGGAGGCATTTCCCTCAAAAGTATAAGGAAATAATCTGCATACTAAATCCTTGTGTTCAACACTCTGAATTCTAACGGCCAACATAAATTTTTTGATGTGATCTTTAGCGGATTGTTTGGAATCCAGATCAAATTTAGGTAGTCATTTCTCCAGATGTTTTGGTAGTGGGTTTTGAGGTCTGGGTACAACCACGACATCTTGATTGAGCCAAGGTCTGGCAGGATTGTTTTGGTTTTCCATGGGCATTGGTGGTGTCAAAGGTTGTGATGGTCCTGATGAGGAACTGCCTTCATCTAAAGACTCTCCTCCTAAAGAGGATGGAGATGAATCAGGTGGGGAAGGTGTAATACCGTATCCCCTGACTCCAAGGATAGGCATTTCGGTAGGATTGGTAGTATGTTCACCTAACGGGTTTTGGAGTAGACCAGTGCCTTGAAGTTGTTATCGAATATCTGAGAAATCAAGGGGTTGATTAAGTGGCCTACCAAGTTATCTGATACGGGCTAAGGAACTATGTGTTCTTATGAGTGACTGACGAATAATTTCTTGGATGTCGGCCGCTTGAGGAACTGATGTCATTGGTTCAATGGGACTCTCAAGGTTATCGTTTGAGGTAGTTGTTGTTTCAAATGTAACATTGTTGTCTAAGAGACTACGCATTACGACAGAGTAGCGAGTGTGTGGGGGAGGAGTCTTGCGACCTCCACGTGCCATCAATTGAATTCAGACCCTCCTTATAAATACAAATGTGCGATTATAGACAAAGTATTTACAAAATACAAGTTTTGGTGAATGTCTTGTGAAATCAATGTTTTGTAATTGTTTTTAAAAGCAAATAAAGAAAGCACATATTTTTTTATTTTCTATTTTATAATCTAAAATCTAAGAACTTAATAAGATACTAACAAAACATAATTTTTATAATCTAAAATCTAAGAACTTAATAAGATACTAACAAAACATAATCTGAACCAAGGATAGAGTAATAGTCACAGCCAATTTAAACTGTCTTGTTTCGCTAATAAATAAAATAATAACAGAAATTGAATGCTAATAAATCTAACCTGAGATTAGTCTCATATTTTGTCTACGTCACTGTGCAATCCAAACCTCCAGTTATCTTGCCTGTGAGAGAAATCTGCGACAGGCTTGTAATAACATCTCCAGAATAAACTCAAGGTGTTTATTGACAGCTAGGATATGAGAACAGAGTAATAAACATACAGATCCAATGACCTCGTAATGATGAATGAGCACAGTAAATGAAATTCTAATACGAAACATTCATTTGATACATCAACTAAACATCAAGCGTAAATCATGATATTAAAGTTGAAATGACGATCACAGATATAATATTTGAAACAATGAATTATAGGCAAAATTTAAAGCACTAAATAAAATGAAACATTGTATGCAAATAAGACTAATTTTTTTTAACATATCAATATTCCATAATATAAGAGGCAAAACATAAGTGGAACAGTGTCACGCTGGTCTAAATCCAAAATGTGAACCACTTGTCCATTCAATTCTGAGAATTACATGTGCATAATCTATTCCAATCAAAAGATCCTTTCACTAACAAAGAGAACAGTATTTAAAGCAACCTATGATCTACAGACTCATATCTCATAGGATAGAGATGGATCTCCCAAAATCAAGTAATATTAAAAAAACAGTGGATTGGAAACCACTTATAACAAAGTTGGTTTATTCAAAAATAAATCAAGGTTTTTCTCGGACATAAGGAAGGAGAAACTACTAATCATTTAGACATATAATTGAAAATATTTCCTCCAAATAATTAGCAGCAGAATCTCCCATTCCTGAGAAAAACAAAACGAATTTGATAAATTAGAAAAACCAATACTAATAACTAATTTTCTTGTTGAAAGAGTCGTGGCTACAGAATCGAAGATTATGTAGCCAGTCTTAATTTTAGTAAATGAAATCAAAACTTCAAATCTACTTATTTCAAATTAGACAACAGAAATAAAACGTAAAGAAAATCAAATTGTTTACCATTAAAAGTTAACTAAAGAGGGGTCGGAGAGTTCAGAATTTGTTATTGCCTTGACACTAGTTGCATTCTTGATGACTATGTTTCTGGATCTCTTGATACATTTATTCTTCCTCTCTGCATGCACCTTGAGATCAAGGTTTTCTTTCCTTAACAAATAATTCTAAGTAGTAAGATTTTTGATTCGGGATTGTAAGATAGGAATGTCGGTGTAATAACACTCGACCCAAAGGAAACAACCATCACAATGTACAGGGGAGATGGCAGGTCGATGAAGAACACAGTCAACCAAGGGTGCATTAGTCTTATCTGTTGTTTGCTTCAGATCTTTCCTAATACTAGAGAATCCTTTTGTAACTTTAAGGCATGGTGGAAAATTTGGCATGAAATCATAAGGTTCAGTAGGAACGATAATATCCCTCTTGGAACCTTGAAATTCTAGATTTTCCTGAACTAGAAAATATTCTATCTTAGGATTTGAACCCTCATTGATCTCAATCGGATCGATCAAGCTCAGATGAGTATCATTTCAGTTCCTCATATTCCTGGATATTAGGTGACCTTCTTTCTTTTTCTTGAAACCCAAATCTATGCACTGTGGTTTTGTTCTTTTACAAAGTTTTTTGGCATATGATTTAACAATAACGTTCAGGCTAGAATCGCCCACAGGCACAAGAGGATCATTTCCATTCAATTCATCAATCTCTTTCTCTAGAAATCTGGCAGGTGAAAACTTACATGGCGATCCTTTGGCTAGAGGGTTTTTGTCAGTGAACTCTGGTTCATTATTTGAAATATTGAACTGGTCTTTAACCACTGCCTTGTCTAAGCTATGGTTTTCTATTAAACGAGGTTTTGTTGTAAGATCGTCCTGAGAAAAACCATTCCTTATTAAAAAGACTTCCCAACTGTCACCTATGGTTGACAAATGATGTATCAACAAGATTTTAACCAACCCATGATGGAACAAGCTCGAATTTACACCATGTCACTTGTATCACTTAGCCATCTTATAGAGATTCATCAATAAATAAAATGTCATATCTAACTCGAAGCCTATGAAATTCATGAGCAGACAGATATGGTAGAGAAAGGCCAATCCGTATTGACCCTCGCAAGTAACAAATTCTTTCATAATTAACAACAAAATATGCCATCTAGGTTTTAGTAAGGCGATAGGAATACCTTTTACACAGCAGTTGGATTTCTGAGAGGTCATGAACAAATTCCATGAGACTTCTTCTATCCTGGTGTTTTTAAACCATCTCTCTCCCTTCAATGGGAACCCTATATCTTTTCTAATGAAATATTTTTTCAACTCTAATTATATGTCTCCTATCTTAGCTCTGAACCCGTCAAAGGTTCTTGTGAAGGCTTCTGCTACCTGCAAATTATAACCATCAAATTTCTTAAGGAATATATCCCAGCCATGACTCTTTAGGTCTTCAATCACATCATCATGGGAGAGAAAGGCCACTGGTTCCATGACTATTGTGACTAGAATGCAACAGATATTACTTGGAAATATTTTGGGTTTGAATTGTGCGAGCAACAGACACAAGTCCGAATGGAGAGTGGAAACACGAAAAGAGAAGAACTGGTAGGTTATCATAACTCAGATAGTGGGAACAAAAACCAGAGGGTTCGTTGTATCCCGTATCATCTCCTGTGATGAGTGCTAAAAATACAGAGCACCAAACCATATGAAGGTAATGAATGGGTTCATTAATATGTTGAGCTAGCAAGGTGAGGTGAGGACGCGAGTACAACATGTCTGTATCCATTTGTATGACCATTGAATTCTTTTGAAGACTAGAAATATCAAAGGCTTTTCATAAATCAACACAAATCGAAAATAAAATATCAAACCATATAAAAATCATATTAAAACCAACACATAGAAAATAGATAATTCAACCATTAGATTTGGATTTCAATTAAATATGGGTGACCTTTAAGAAGATGTTTTTAAGGAACAAAAATTATAACACCAAGCTGAGTTTTATGTTTAATTCATGCTTACAGTCATGAATTAAACATAAAATAGAAACNNNTTTATGTTTAATTCATGCTTACAGTCATGAATTAAACATAAAATAGAAACGAAAATGCAAACAATAAGAAATTAATAAGAGGAGATTTTAATCCAGTAATCATCTCAAAATTCTCAAAAAAAAATTACAAAATTGAGGTGAAGGAAGCTACAAAAAAATGCAATTTTTTCGATCATGTTAAATATCAAAATCATGTGTGGCTACCAACAATACCAAGGATGTTCCACCCAATCGTAGACACTTCTGCTCCATATCTCAACAACAGTGTCACCCCCAAGCTAAGGCTATGAATCCTCAAGGACGGTTCCAGAGTGTTATTTGGCTTCTCAAACCAGTCAGCACTCAAGCTCTCACAGGCTTTCCCAACACTCATGGAAATCCAAGTACCCATATCTCTTCTACCCAGCTTGCACCACCCAAGAGAATGGAACTCCACCCTTCTCTGCCATGCATCCCCTCAGAAAATCCTTCTCCTTCCAGGGCTCCAATGCAATTGGTCCAGAATCTCCATGTTGGAACTCTCAGGACTCACAGTTGTGAACAAAGTTGGACACAGGCCAACACATCTCAGAAGTGCAGGCCTCAAGGCATGGATGGATTACACCAGAGACCACTACAACCAAAAATACCATGGATACTCTTCAACAGTTCGTTTCCTTTCCCCAAGCCAAGACATGGATGAGCAAGATGAATGGGTAATGGAAATGAATGGAGCGAGATTTGAACCCAAGGTGAAAAACAGTGAACAATCACTGAATGAATGCATGAGGGAAAGAATGGAATGAAAGAAGAAGTGAATGAGAGAATGGTCCAACCCCCCAATCATACCAGGGGCGAGTTTAAGTATTTTTGTGGGGAATCAAGAACCTCATGGCCTTCCCCAAGAAGCTCACATAATTGATCCACTCCCTTAGACAAAAGAGTAATTAAAATAGGAATAAACATTTATCCCCTCAAGCCCCTTCTCTTGTTGAATCATAGCCCCCTATAACTCTAGTCCTTGTCCATCTATCAACCAACGATGTATATTATTAATAATGATCAAAAAATTACATATCTTGGGCACACTGGCCTTTTAAAAATTGTTTGGGCACTCTGGCCTCTCAACATTGTAACAATACATTATTTAATATGGGGCTCAAAACCTGGGGTGTTACATACGACTTTTTTCCTATGCATTGGCTATATTTTGGTGGCTCTAGTTTCTTGACATAGGTAGCCACATAGGTTACATGAAGGGATTATTCTACAGGTACCCTAAGTCAGATAAGGGTTAGAAAACACACAAACTTTATGGAGGATTAATTCTTTGGGGGGATCTGACTGATTGCATTGTTCATCCCACGAGGGCCCTTATGATTGATTCTAATACCTCTAATCTTTTGAAGGGAGTCTCAGCCCCCTCTAGGGTGAGGCATACCTACTTTAGTGAGGGAGGCCCCTTTTCAGCTACTATATCCTGTTTGTGTGCATTTTTCCTTTTTGCTTCATTTTGGTGTGCTCTCTAATTGTTAGTTGGCCCTAGGATTTGGTTCTATATCTCAAGTCTTGAGTCATCATGGAGCAAGAGAAACCTCCTCCCAGGTCTCGTCGTTTTTTGAAGTTACCATTGCATTTTGAGTCTTTACCGAACTTGCATTTTAAAAGGCGTAAAGTTAATAGACGTGGTACATATATCTCCACCTCCCAAACTTGTGATTATCCAGTTATGGGTACTGAGTCGAGTTCGAACAAAATAGTGATTCCTTTGACTCCTATACCTTATGTGGTTAATGTAACTTCTTTGAATCCTTCAGTCGTGATGGTTTTAGTGTCATAGGTTCCCGTTCTTACTCCTACCTATCATGTGGTTTCTACTCGACCCGTACAAATGAACCCTTTCGGGTCTCTTTTTGGTATGCCAGGATACAATCCTCAATCCATACCTTCAGTCTCTAACCCTTTTTATTTTGGTATTCCCAATATGACGTCGCAACTTTCATCCCCCATTCCAACAACTAATGCAAACCCTAGTTTTGGACCTGGGGGCATGGATCCTCTACATACTCCTCTCTCGTTTGGTGGAGGTCATACTCCCCAAACGAATCCTACGGTAGGAGGCCAACCTCCTTTTCCTCTCATACTCCCCAAACGAATCCTACGGTAGGAGGCCAACCTCCTTTTCCTCCCGATTCTAATCCTAGTCTCAATGATTTTGGATGGATTACTCAACTGAGTGGACAAAACAATTCCTATATTCCATCCTTTCCCCCTTCTTCCTCCATGTTGATTCCAACAAAAACATTTGTCATGAAAAATCCACCTATATCCCACAAAGCTCCACCCAGAGGGATTCAGTTTCACACTATGGGAAACCCCCAGCTTGGAGCTCCTCCAGCTAGGGGCAATGTTTATAACCCTCACTATGTCTCTCCTATAGGTATGTTTCCCATACGACCTCTTATGAATCAGTTTAAAGGAGGATATTACCCTACCAGACAGGGCCATGGTGTATACCAGAACCCTAGATGGCCTACAATCCCTCAACACCAATCTTTCTTGGGAACATGGTATCATACGCTGCAACCCTGACTCCCTTTTCTGGCCATGCTTAATCTTACAGATTTGTCGAGATTAATGAATGACATGGTGCATCACGATTCGTAATGGCCCCTCGTCCCCTCCAAGATTCCTTTGGAAATTCCAAAATTTGAGGGAAAGACTGGTGAGGATCCAAGTGATCATGTTACTACTTTTCATCTTTGGTGCTCATCCAATTATCTTAATGATGATTCTATTCGTTTGAGACTATTTCAACACACCCACATGGGGGTTCCTGTGAAATTGTACATTGAGATACCAGGGGAAACATACAAAAAAATTAATCAGATGATTTTTTTCTTTCTCAACCACTTCCAGTTGTCGGTTCATTATGATGATGACATAGAAATTTTGTCTTCCTTCTTCTAAGACAAGGCCATTCATATCTGAGACCATATCCAAGAGTGACATAGACAAAAGAGGTTGATTAAAGCCTACATTCCTCTAGAGTTTATGTTGGAGTAGTTCTTTAAGTCCTTATTACCTTATATTTCAAAGGATTTTTCTACATTTAGAATAACATCTGAGGGAGAAGCTATTTTCAAAGACCAGCAACTGCACCTCATATATGCTCAGTCCGGGAAGTTGTATGAAATTATTCCTAATCTGCCACAGTCAAGTTATGACCCTAGAAAAAATCCTAGGCCTCATGCCAATGGCATCATAGGCTTTGCAAATGCTAAGTCTACAAACTCGGTGACGAACCATTTGAAGTATTTGTCTCTAAGCCAGCCTATAGCAGGAAAAGCTTCAACTTCTTCCTCCACTCCCACTCATTCGATAGGTGTTCATTCTATACAATCGTCGACCAACCTAAATGGTGAACAAAAACTAGGTAGGAATATAAAGAAAGGACGAGGTAATAATCGTAAGAATGGAAAAAAAAACAACAAATCCAAGGACGACACTAACAATGATAGATTGAATAATAATGCTAGTGAGGGAAAGAAAGAAAAATGAAAGGTGAATTTTCCTTGTAAACTTTGTAAATATGATCACCTTACCCACCTATGCCCCAAAAATGAGGAATCCTTGAGGTTCTTATCACAACCACCCATTGTGATGACCAATCCATTTTCACATAATCAACACATGGCTTCACGGTCCTCCAACATAGTAAATACGTCGAGCGGGGGTCAAAACCCCTCGACACATCAAGGTGACAGTATATGCGTTAATATGGTCAAGTATCATATCGATGTAGCCACTCGATCTCGTGATTATGGTTCTTCACAGATTGTTACAGGTCCAGAGTTTCCCCCTCCTCTGGAAACACCCTTACAGATCGAAAAGCTAGAACCTCCTCCTTGTATTCCGAAAGGAGTACTAAAATGCTCTGCCCACAATCCTAATGCCAGAGCTTCCCAAAACTAATCGATTATCGAAGATATGAGTCAAACCCCTTGTGCGATGTTGTCTTTGAAGGTGCTCCAAATGTGTCCTTGACAGAGGAACGCCTTGTTATTTTCTTTAGGATCTCTAGACCCATGTGGCTCAAAGGTTATTAAGTTTGACATTATGGATGTTAAGCCTCACTTTCCTTACATGTGGCCTTTCAAATCCATGTGGAGTACACAAAATTTAACATCAAATGCACTGTAATTTATGAAGGTATGGCAACATGTGTGATGTCCCTAACCTATTGGAAAGCCATTGGTTCTCCGACTCTATCCCAATCTATGACTATGTTGACTGCATTTTATGGACGTTCTTTTCGACCCCACGTAATTCTTCCCTCTTTTATGGTCCAGTTAGGTGGAAAGACAGTGGAGGTTGATGTTGAGGTGGTTGATGCACCACTTGACTATAATTTATTACTAAGGTGTAATTGGAATTATGCCATGATTGCAGTCGTGTCGTCTATTTTCTGCACTTTATGTTTTCCTCATGAAGGGAAAATAATGACGATTGATTAATTTTCCTTTGCGCATGCTAGTCCTAATGCATCAATTGAACCTTCGATCATAGTGATTAGAAATTCTCGGCAGGAAACCAAGGATGTTGGTGTCGGAAGGTATTCCTTTCTCATGGGTAGCATTGATTTTGTGGCACCAATCCACCACATTTATGTCATTTCCAGTAGGTCTTTGTCGTCAATGAGGTCCAGTTCTTTCCATACTTCATATTTAAACTATCCTTGGAACCTACCTTCCCTGAATATGTCATGTGAATGTTAGTAACACATTGGGATGGAAATGCCATTGTTAGCGGTGGAGGTTGCATATCAATTTGTTCTTAAAACTATTGTTGACCCAGATCCTTTCTCCTCG
>CBVK0103114534.1:0-10546 GCA_900067695.1 Picea abies
TGTAGTTTCTTGGATGTCATTAGCCTTATTGGTGGTTTCCTCGCCTTTTTCGGCAGTATTCGTTATTGGTTGTTATTCAGAGGTTATTGTTCATGCACTACTTGCATCTGGTGCATGTGAAAGATGCATAGGGTTGTTGGTTCATGAAGATATTATTTTTCCAAGATCCTTCTAATCATCAATATATTTCTTTGTACCATGTGTTTACTGATGAGAGATGCATTAATGCTCTCCTTTCAACGAGTCTCCTTCCATCGACTTCAACTCATCTATTCTGGAAATGAGACCTAGAGTCCTATGAGTACATAAAGGCTTGTAGTCATTAGTGGTAGGTTCTCCTGCCATCGACAGTTGGGAATACATCAATATCTCATGATCGATGGATTCTTCAAGTGTTCGACCTCAACAGCCTTATTCACACTTGTAAGAATGTACTTGGTGCCTTGATACCTACTTTCATTATCAGTAGGTTGTCTCACATTTGTTAACCATATACCTTAATGATCGGTAATCAAACGAAGTCTCATTGTGTTTGACATCAACCCCTCTATTCACATGATGTATATTTTCACCTTCGATGGATAGTGTAGAAGACCTCCAACTTACAATAGAAACATTCCTATTTTTTTGTTGTCTTTCATCGGACCAGTACCTATATGACTTCAGTGATCATGGGAGATCATATTGTACTCCATTGTATACAAATATATTCAGATTGATTTTGAGACTGGATTCCATTGGACCTTCTTCATGACTATGACAGCCTATGGCATGTGTCTACTTTGTATTTCCTTTTCATGGCCATGAACAACTATTTGGTATATGTCCACATGGATCTGTAGTGTAATTCAAATTGGAAACCATGTGTGAAAAGTTATAATGGATTGTAATATTCTCATGAGTAACTAGAACTTCTAGTTGAGTCTCCATTACTCCACTTCTGGAAATTATAATGTATTTTGGCCATCACAGATACTCCTATGACCTCACACATTAGGGGGCATTTGTTATAACAAAATTTTCCTCACCCCATGAAAATTGCTTTGATGGCCTTTCCATTTCCCTATGTAGACTCAAAGTCCCCTTTTTTACCTTCCAGAGCCAAAACAACATAGTTTTCTACATATACGCGCCCTACCAGTTAGACAACAAACATATACGCAGGTTGCTCCACTACATCCCATGTACAATGAGTTTGATGCTCAAAATTAAACATTATGTCGAGTTTCCATGTCATGTCACGAGATCCATGATCCTTGACCATCCCTATACTGGAAATGCTCTAACTCGACCCTTCAGTTCCATTTTAAGGATATAAATTGATCCATATCCAAGCCGTGGAAAGGAGGAAAATTCAACTTTTGAGAGAAAATATACTCTGGAGAAATTTCACTTCACATTGAGTCTACATCCCTTTATCCTTGAAAGTTTGAACTCATTGTTCAGCCCCCAAGATCTTCCTTCTTTGATGGAGAACCTCACTGTCTCCTTTATATGAGCTTCCCTTTGGTGGAGGATTGAAGTGGTGCATGCCTAGCTCGAGGGACTTAGTTTCTCGGTTCCGAGATGTGTCGATACTGAAGTTTGTCACCTATATACTTATGTTGATTATTTTAATAGAAACACTCGTTTCTCGTCCAATTGTTATCTTTCAAATATTTGAATTATTATTCCATGGGCGTGTTTGTCATGAATGTTAATGGATTATGCTAGTCTAAATGCCAACAATATATATTATCACCATATGCTTACATATCTTGGTTTTTTAGGACACGTTGCAGGTATAAATATTTGAGTTGCATGCTCAACGATGGTCTTCATCGAACATCCAGACGAGGTAGGCTCTTGACCTTGTCTTGTATGTACTCGGTGCCTTGATACCTACTTTCATTATCGATAGGTTGTCTCACATTTGTTAACCATATACCTTAATGATCGGTAATCAAATGAAGTCTCATTGTGTTCGACATCAACCCCTCTATTCACATGATGTATATTTTCACCTTCGATGGATAGTGTAAAATACCTCCAACTTACAATAGAAACATTCCTTTTTTTTTGTTGTCTTTCATCGAACCAGTACCTATATGACTTCAGTGATCATGGGAGATCATATTGTACTCCATTGTATATAAATATATTTAGATTAATTTTGAGACTGGATTCCATTGGACCTTCTTCGTGACTATGACAGCCTATGGCATGTGTCTACTTTGTATTTCCTATTCATGGCCATGAACAACTATTTGGTATATGTCCACATGGATCTGTAGTGTAATTCAAATTGGCAACCATGTGTGAAAAGTCATAATGGATTGTAATATTCTCATGAGTAACTAGAACTTCCAGTTGAGTCTCCATTACTCCACTTCTGGAAATTATAATGTATTTCGGCCATCACAGATACTCCTCTGACCTCACACATTAGGGGGCATTTGTTATAACAAATTTTTCCTCACCCCATTAAAATTGCTTGGATGGCCTTTCCATTTCCCTATGTAGACTCAAAGTCCCCTTTTTTACCTTCTAGAGCCAAAACAACATAGTTTTCCACATATACGCACCCTACCAGTTAGACAACAAGCATATACGCAGGTTGCTCCACTACATCCCGTGTACAATGGGTTTGATGCTCAAAATTAAAAATTATGTCAGGTTTCCATGTCACTTCATGAGATCCATGATACTTGACCTTCCCTATACTGGAAATTCTCTGACTCAACCCTTCATTTCCATTTTAAGGATATAAATTGATCCATATCCAAGCCGTGGAAAGGAGGAAAATTCAACTTTTGAGAGAAAATATACTCTGGAGAAATTTCACTTCACATTGAGTCTACATCCCTTTATCCTTGAAAGTTTGAACTCATTGTTTTCACATTGAGTCTACATCCCTTTATCCTTGAAAGTTTGAACTCATTGTTTAGCCCCCAATATCTTCCTTCTTTGATGGAGAACATCACTGTCTCCTTTATATGAGCTTCCCTTTGGTGGAGGATTGAAGTGGTGCACGCCTAGCTCGAGGGACTTAGTTTCTCGGTTCCGAGATGTGTCGATACAGAAGTTTGTCACCTATATACTTATGTTGATTATTTTAATATAAACACCCGTTTCTCATCCAATTGTTATCTTTCAAATATTTGAATTATTATTCCATGGGTGTGTTTGTCATGAATGTTAATGGATTATGCTAGTATAAATACTAACAATATATATTATCACCATATGCTTATGTATCTTGGTTTTCTAGGACATGTTGCAGGTATAAATATTTGAGTTGCATGCTCAACAATGGTCTTCATCGAACATCCAGACGAGGTAGGCTCTTGACCTTGTCTTGTTGGTCTTCATCGAACATCCAGACGAGGTAGGCTCTTGACCTTGTCTTGTTAGTATTTCATTTATATAACATACTTGGGATTAGAGTCAATTTTTGTGTGTCATTTTGTTTGTTGTGGTTTACCCCATGCCATAGAGAGATTTTCTTCGTAACAGTCATCACAAACTAGCCAATAGATCATTTACTCACAAGAAGATATTCAATAGAGATGAGTGAATGTACTTATGAGAGACTCCTTGAGGTGTATTTATAATTTTTCCATGTAACCTCTCTCCTTAATATTAGGGGCTTCTAGAATTTCTTGTTACAACCCCTTTTCCCTTTCATTAATTGACTTGTAACTAACTAAGGGTTTATTAATCATTCTTTGGGGATTCTAACTTCAAAAGGCCATAACTCCTCAATCATCAAGAACCATGTGGTGTACCACCTATCATCGGAAACGACATGAAGAGGAATATCCATCCATGAATGAGTTACTTTCATCTACACTGTCCTTCATGATCATTTTCCATGATAAACTTTGGGTTCCATAACCACCCCTCTATGGATTCTTGTAGACTTCTTCAAAGCATCTTCCTGTGAGGGCCATGTTTAGAGATAAGCCATAAGGGGACCACTTTCGAGACTTATCCAAATACACCCATCACATCTATTGAAATTAATGACAACCATTGCTTGTTGACATCAATTACAACCAATTGTCCAACATTGAATGCTCTTCAACATTCGACATATGTGTTCCCACTAGATCAATGGCATGAATGTATAGTTTCTCTATGTTTCGTATTCGACACTCAAAGGAGGCCTATAAGGTCATGAAAATATTGGAGATGGAAGAAATAAATTCTTCTAGAAGGTCCTCACAGTGTAATACCAAATCATGGACTTCATGGTTACATGATTGACACACATAATAAATATTGATGTTCGATGTGTGACATGTTGAATTTCCTCAAATTATCGCCTGAAGTTAAGGACCAATAGTTGTTTCATAGAGATACATCCTAGCTCATTGAACTACAAGTATAAAATATATTTGTTGTGGAGAAAACCATAGCCAGTGGCATGAATCACTCTAGCTATCTTTGTTTTTGAATAATTATCTTGGCTTATGCCAGTGTAATGCTATTATTATCTTTAGTTATGACTATTATCAAATTTTCACTACCTACCATTTATTGTTAGTATATTTTGTTTGTTAAAGTTGTCTTTTCTCTAGCATATCATTCAGTGGTGGTAGGCCATTATTGTTAAGTTGTTCATATGAGGTTGTTGAACCATATTCTCTCCACCACTAATTGTGAGAACACATCCTTTGACTATTGACTTGATTCACAAAGGGCTCTTTTTATAATGAAGGTTAATAATGAGGCCAACACTGCCCTTTTCATTTGGACTCATTTTGTAAACTTTATAAATATTTATGATTCTCTCCACCACTAATTGTGAGAACGCATCCTTTGACTATCGACTTGATTCACAAAGGCCCCTTTTTATAATGAAGGTTAATAATGGGGCCAACAATGCCCTTTTCATTTGGACTCATTTTATAAACTTTATAAATATTGATGCTTGAAAATTTTAGAGATAAACTATGTATGAGATTTTGAAAGATTATCTCCATAAGGTTCATGCATCATTATGACCAACTTTGTAAACCACACACTTGCATCTATATATATTGGTAGTATAGTACAAGTATACCTTTTTTCATCTTTAATATGGTTTTGGTTTTCCATACCTTTATGGAAATATTTTTTTTAATCCAAAATAAATTCAATCTATTTGTTTACAATTAATATCATAGGGTAAGCACAAGAACACACACTTATGGAAATTCTAATTAATTTTATTTTCGCATTGAGACGAGATAAAAAAAAAAACATTATTGAAGTAAACAGTTTTGGCTCACCCAATAGCATGATCGGGGATCCAAAGGTATTCATACCTCAATGGGACATAGTTATTTTGAATTAACTTTTCCGCATTTACAAAGCTGCACCAAGTTTTCCTTTCACGTGTTTGGCTTAGTAGTTATAGTGGACAACTTGATTGAGTTATTTTAACCAACCCTCCTCAATAGGATCTTATATTATTTGTTTTTATTTTTCCTCCTCAATAGGATCTTATATTATTTGTTTTTATTTTTTTGGACAGAAACAATTAGATTTGTATTAATAAAATTGCTTTGGCCTCATAATACATAATTATGTTAGATTGTGAGCTCAACTTCTTTCACCATTGGTTGGAATGATGATGGAGACTTTTTATTCTTTTCTATTATTGTCCAAAATTATTTAACAATTGATAAATTCATTTATAATCCTGCTAGTCCCAAATTTTCTTGATTTGGAGGTTTGGTTTTTTCTAATGCCTCAACTTATTCAACCTCATCTTCCCAATGTGTTGATGGTTTGGAGATGGAATAAACCTGAGTTCTTTGACCCGGATCAAGAGATTCTTGATCTTCTACTTTTGATTGAGGAATCATATCCTATTGGTTTGGGGGATTCTTCTATGTTGACACCCCATTGGGTTGGGGTTCCATATCTAGAATTGTTAAAGAATTTTCTTGTAATGACTTTCCATTGGTTTTTAAAACTAGTTGATGATTTTCCTTGGAGCCATCCCAATAGGTTGATTTATATAGGTGCTTCCTATCCTTCCTATTCCTTTTAAGGAAATAAGATTTTATATGCCTTATTTCAAAACAAGCCCTAAATTGAAGAGAAAATATTCCATATCCCAACTTCTGGGTCAAGGAGTGGTTTTCACTAGTAGTTTTTGGTCGTACAGTACAAGTCTACCTTTTTTGTATCTCTGATATGGTTTTGTTTTTCCATAACTTTAGGGAAAGATTATTTTTAATCCAAAATAGATTCAATCTAGTTATTTACAATTAATACATTTTTAATTAATTTAATTTTCCCATTGAGACAAGATAAAAAAATATTATTGAAGTAAACAATTTTGGCTCACCCAATAGCATGACCGGGGAGCCAAAGGTATTCATACCTCGGTTGGACAAGTTTTGGCTCACCCAATAGCATGATCGGGGATCCAAAGGTATTCATACCTCAATTGGACATAGTTATTTTGAATTAACTTTTCCGCATTTACAAAACTGCACCAAGTTTTCCTTTCACATGTTTGGCTTAGCAGTTATAGTGGACAACTTGATTGAGTTATTTTAACCAACCCTCCTCAATAAGATCTTATATTATTTGTTTTTATTTTTTTGGGACAGAAACAGTTAGATTTGTATTAATAAAATTGCTTCGGCCTCATAATACATAATTATGTTAGATTGCGAGCTCAACTTCTTTCACCATTGGTTGGGATGATGATGGGGACTTTTTATTCTTTCCTATTATTGTCCAAAATTATTTAACAATTGACAAATTTATTTATAATCCTGCCAGTCCCAAATTTTCTTGATTTGAAGCTTTCGTTTTTTCTAATGCCTCAACTTATTCAACCTCCTCTTCCCAATGTGTTGATGGTTCGGAGATGGAATAAACCTGAGTTCTTTGACCCAGATCAAGAGATTCTCGATCTTATACTTTTGATTGAGGAATCATATCCTATTGGTTTGGGGGATTCTTCTATGTTGACACCCCATTGGGTTGGGGTTCCATATCTAAAATTGTTAAAGAATTTGCTTGTAATGACTTTCCATTGGTTTTTAAAACTAGTTGATGATCTTCCTTGGAGCCATCTCAATAGGTTGATTTATATAGGTGCTTCCTATCCTTCTTATTTCTTTTAAGGAAATAAGATTTTATATGCCCTATTTCAAAACAAGCCCTAAATTGAAGAGAAAATATTTCATATCCCAACTTCTGGGTCAAGGAGTGGTTTTTACTAGTAGTTTTTGGTCGTACAGTACAAGTCTACCTTTTTTGTATCTCTGATATGGTTTTGTTTTTCCATAACTTTAGAGAAAGATTATTTTTAATCCAAAATAGATTCAATCTAGTTGTTTAAAATTAATACATTTTAATTAATTTAATTTTCCCATTGAGACAAGATAAAAATATTATTGAAGTAAACAATTTTGGCTCACCCAATAGCATGACCGGGGAGCCAAAGGTATTCATACCTCGGTTGGACACAACTATTTTGAATTAACTTTTCCACATTTACAAAATTGCACCAAGTTTTCCTTTCACATGTTTGTCTTGGTAGTTACAGTCATAAGTTTGATTGAGTTATTTTAACCAATAGGATCTTATTTTATTTTATTTTTATTTTTTTGACATAAACAATTAGATTTTTATTAATAAAATTGCTTCATCCTCACCAGTCATCATGTAATAAATAGTCAAAATTCTCAAGGCCTATTGCAAAGGCATATGAACCCAAATTCAAAATTTACTAGCAGATTATGTCAAATGTCCAAGAAAGCTACATTCCATAAGTCCTTACATGAGTATATTTTCATAAATTGATTTCATAATAAATGAAAAAAATAATACATGATTATGTTAGATTGCAAGCTTGACTTCTTGCATCGATGGTTGGGATGATGATGGAGACTTTTTCTTCTTTCCTACTATTGTCCAAAATTATTTAACAATTGACAATGTCATTTCTAATCTTGCCAATCCCTAATTTTCTTGATTTGGAGGTTTTTTTTTTTCTAATGCCTCAACTTATTCAATGTCATCTCCCCAACTTGATGATGGTTGGGAGATGGAATAAACCTAAGTTATTTGACCCAGATCAAGAGAGTCTAGATCTTCTACTTTTTTTAAGGAATAAAATCCTATTGGTTTGGAGGATTCTCTTGTGTTGACACTCCATTAGGTTTGGGTTCCATATCCAAAATTGTTGACGAATTTTGTTGTGATGAATTTCCATTGGTTTTTAAAACTAGCTAATGATATTCCTTGGAGCCATCCCACCAGGTTGATTTGTATTTGTGCTTCCTATCCTTCCTATCCGCTTCAAGGAAATGATATGCTATATGCTCTATTTCAAAACATGTCATACATTGCAGAGAAAATATTTCATAGCTCAACTTCTGGGTCCAGGATTAGTTTTTACTAGTAGTTTTTAGTACTATAGTACAAGCCTACCTTTTTTACATCTCTAATATGGTTTTGGTTTTCCATACCTTTATAGAAAGATTTTTTTTAATCCAAAATAAATTCAATATAGCTATTTAAAATTAATATCATAGTTTAAGGATAATAATACACACTTGTGGACATTCTGATTAATTTTGATTTCCCATTGAGATGAGATAAAAAATAAAAATAAAATAAAATAAAAACATTATTGAAGTAAGCAGTTTTGGCTCACCCAATAGCATGATCAGGGAGCCAAAGGCATTCATAACTCACCCAAAGGTATTCATACCTTGGTTAGACATGGGTATTTTGAATTGTAGCATCCCCGTCGCCAACTTGGGCCATGCCACACCAAAATTTGGCCTTTGATACCATTTAATTAGAAAAAAAATGCTTTGCATATGAACAAAATCATGTATAAGGAATGGTGTATTTGTTGTTAACGGATTCCCAAAATTAAATCAGAGAAATCAAGTGGAGATATGTCATAGGCTACTATGTCCCAGAAGGGACCAATAGAAAAGGTGATTGCATAGTTCTTGTTAATGATAATATGAGGGCCAACTTGTTGAATCCAACGCAAATTATAAGGATATGAATGTGGTGTAGTGGAAATCTACAAGAAATTTGTAACATACCCAATACCCTTTGTACTCTATTGAGGATATGGGGTACCTCTTAAAACCAAAAAAATCCACCAACTTCTTTCTCTAATACCACCTTTGTCATTGTCTTTCTATTAATTAATTAATGCATGTAGACATGACAATGTAGGATTATACAAACACAATTAAATCATTCAATGGAAAAAGATACCATAGTTGCATATGCAAGATTAACATGAAAATAGAACTAAACAACTAGAAACCAATTCAATTCATAACATAAATAACATTAATTCAACATAATCATAAATAAATCATGAACACTTATCTTTCCAAGAATTAACCATCAACTAGGTGCACATGAAGGACATTCCACCCAACCATAGGCTCTCTATTACACTTAAATATCTCTACAACAAAGGCCACCCCTTATTTGAGGCTATACACGAGAGATATTTTACCTATGTTTGGCTCTAGATCTCTTCATAAAACCCTATTCCTATAATTCACAGTTTGTAAACTCTTACAACTATCTCGATCCATAAACTCGCTTTCCTTGATAGCCTACACAACCTAAGGAATGGGATCCCATTCTCTACCACATAGTACCTCACGACATCCCACATCCCACTATGGATCCAACATAGATTAGATAAGAAATCTCACTACTAGGGACTCCAAAGATTATCAGTTGTAATTAAGTTTCCTCGATTTCAACAATTTCCTTTACACATAGTCATGCTCTCAATATAGTTTCATGGAAACAATTTTCCATATTTTCATTACAGTAGTAATGTTGTAGATTAATCGCAATGAGAAAAACCTCCAAATAATAATGGACGTCAAATCCCCCTTGCATGCCCAAAAATCACAAGTTATATTTGCATGCATGGGAGAGACTACATGCCTTCATAAAAAACTAATACCAAGGTTAAGAACTTAGGATAAACATAAATTAAAGTCTTAATAATCCAAGGCTAAATAACATAGGATAACAATAAAATAATATTCATCTTTTTATCTCGTAAGCCCCTTTTCATTCTCCTCTCATGGAGTCATATCCCCACATTATTTTTTCCTTATCCTTTTGCAACCAATAATGTTTTTTTTTTTTAATTATTGTTCAATGTTCCATTTTATATATTATATCATTTGGATTTTATCCATTCCTCATGCAAACCTATACATTATTAGTCTAAGGATGAAAACTGGGGGTATTACATTCCACTCCCCCTATATTTTGCACCATCCTGGGTGCACATCATCATTATATACAATAAATTTTACATCAAAATGTCAAAAGAAATGTGGGTATGCCTCCCACATTTCATCCTTCAACTCCCATGTTGCTTCGTTGGGGTTGTAGTGGGTCTATTTGACCCTTACCTACTGTTTATTTTTCATATGAGGTGATATATATTATATATGTTATTACAATAATGAGTGTTCCATATATAGAGAACATATGGTGACCATCCATGAAAGGATGCGTCCATTGGATAATTAATAACTATTTATTATTA
>CBVK0103114572.1:0-21004 GCA_900067695.1 Picea abies
GATTAAGAGAGATTGAGCCGCTAGAAATATCTAGTTGAATCAGATGAAGTATATTGACATAGTTATGAAATGGTTCAACATGTAGGATTGCAAACCAATGAAGGTGCCAATTCCGGTGGGAGCAGGGCTTACTGTTGAATAGTGTCCAAAGACACAGGAAGAAATAGAGGACATGACACATGTCACCTATGCAAGTGCAGTTGGTCATCTAATGTATGCGATGGTCTACATTTGACCAAACATTGCCCATGAAGTGGGAGTGTTGAGAAGGTACATGCCGACACCTGGAAAGGAACACTAGAAAACTCTCAAGACAATATTTGGGTATTTGTGTTGCATGAAGGACTATGCTATATGCTACCAAGGAAAACCTGGAGGTGATAGTGGTAAATTATATGTACATGGATTTGTCGACACCGACTGGGATGGAGATCTGGATCGACGGAGGTTGACCAACATATATGCAGGAAGAAATAGAGGACATGACACATGTCACCTATGCAAGTGCAGTTGGTCATCTAATGTATGCGATGGTCTACATTTGACCAAACATTGCCCATGAAGTGGGAGTGTTGAGAAGGTACATGCCGACACCTGGAAAGGAACACTAGAAAACTCTCAAGACAATATTTGGGTATTTGTGTTGCATGAAGGACTATGCTATATGCTACCAAGGAAAACCTGGAGGTGATAGTGGTAAATTATATGTACATGGATTTGTCGACACCGACTGGGATGGAGATCTGGATCGACGGAGGTTGACCAACATATATGTCTTCATGATGTTTGGTGGAGCAATAATTTGGACGAGTAAGCGACAGGCGGTTGTAGCCTTGTCAACAACAAAATATGAATACATGGCAGACACTCATGGAAGAAAAGAAGCAGTATGGCTTCAAAGTTGTGTTCAGGAATTGGGTTTGAGCAAAGAGCTATGAAGGTAAGTTGTGACAGTCAAAGCACAATATTTTTGACAAAGAAACCTGCGTATCATTCAAAGACTAAGCACATTGATGTACAATACCATTTCGTAAGAGACATGGTGGAAAGTAAAAAGGTGCTACTAGAGAAAGTAGACACGTTGGAAAACATAGCAGACTAGTTAACCAATTCAGTGAATGTTGTGAAGTTCTCTTGGTGCAAAGAGGCAATGGGCATTGCTGCCCTGGGTCTGTGAATGAAATTTTAGGAATATCTTGTTTCGGCAAAGAAGACAACAAGTGGGAGAATGTTGGGTTGTTATATTCTTTGTAGTGAAAGTCTAGTCAATGTGAATCGACTGACAATCGAAGTTTGAGGTGGATCGACAACAGGTTGAAGTTGAGGTGGATCGACAACAAGTCGAAAGTCAAGGGAGTTGACCGAGTAAAGTCAAAGTCAAAGATATCAACGACAAGTCAACCAAAAAGAGGTTGAAGTGCAGGCATGAGATGACCGACTAGAGACTGAATGAAGGTCGACTGTTAAACTGACTTGGAGTCGACTGTAACATAATCCCTGGATTTGCGAGATTTGTAGCCAATGATATGCATGGATCTGTAACCATTTTTGAGCACCAATCTTTAGGGTTTTACTGTTGTAAAGCCTATAAAAAGGCATGTTGTAAGGCCAAAAAGGCTAATGCAAAATATGCTAATGCATGTGTAAATCGTAGGTCATTGGTCATGCATATGCAAGCCGAATTGGCTACAAGGTTGTCCTTGTGCAAGCAAGAGGGTATGATGTCAATTATGTCTTAGGTGTGGACCAAGGTTAGACATGTAAACTTTATTATGATTGAATAAGACAACAAGAGAGAAGAACGCTCAAATGAATGTTGGTTTTCCCGATTAAGGGTTTCTAGGGTAAAATCTCAGTGTATTGTGTGATTGGTTGTGTCATTTGCGTTCTTGATTAAATTCTTCTTCTCTTATTCTAGGATTAACGTGGACGTTTCTTTCATTCCCTCACAATATTAGCATGGTTTCCAATCTCTAACATCATAGGAAGGCTAAGTAGGTCATTAATAACAGTCATCAAGTTTTTTATATTGGTTTATAACATAGTATTTTTGGCATTGTTAATTATATAATATATATAATTAACTATATAATATAAGATATATCATCAACATAATATAAAATATAATTTAAATAAATGAAAAAAAAACTATATATAACCCACGCCCCCCAATTCTCTATTTCAATCTCATTAATCTCTGCACATGATTATACCCTCACAAATTTGGAATTGGTAGAAGAGCTAGCCGCCCAGATAGAAGGAAGGAGCCCAGACAGGCTTGCACCGACACATTGTATGCTCATCAAAATCTGCAAGGTCGAAGAGCTAGCCCGAATAGAAGGAAGAATCCCCGACATATTTTGGGACTGAAGGATGAAGCAATCGACGAGGAATCTCTCGGATGGTAATTCAATCCCATACCCTTGATCACATTGAATATATTTATCCAATCCAACTTATCAATCCCATACCCTTGATCACATTGAATATATTTATCCAATCCAACTTAGGCACATTTCCAAGTTTGTAGGTCATTATAAGAAAACCCCCAAAAATGACACTTGAAGACATAACTTACCAAATTTGATAACACAATACATTTATGGTGCTTTCCCCCATTCAATCTCTTTCTGGTGGGTTGCTTACTCAAGGGGGTTTGAGCTTGAGCTTTGATCCATCGATGCTAATGATCTAATGGAAGAATGCTCATTTCCCCTGCCTCCCATACAATTCTATAGAATGCTCGTGCCATAACACCTGCATAAAATATTAAGGCATAACACTTGTCAATGCAAACAAAGTGATACATAAAATTGAATGCAGAAGGTAAATTCCAACCAAAGAAACTCTAAGGCACGCTCGAATTCACCAAACAAATAGTTATGTAATGCAACAACCCAAGCATGTAAAACTAAGCATGAAAACATCATACCAACATGAATTCCATTCCAATTCATACATAAGAAAACCACGAGCTTAGTTTCACAATTATAAACAGTCTCAAAACCTCCCCTATTAGATATTGATTATCCTCGTATGTAGCAAGATGTGGGAAAAGTGAGTATATCTTGAGAACTTTTGCGATGTTTTCCCTCTTCGTAGAGAGATTTGAAGTGTTTCACCCCTAAGTTGGCTAACCTAGTAAAACCTCTCACAATTTTCTCCTCATCATCAACCAAGTCCAAGATGGTATTTTGACTCTTTCTCTTTGGTGTGGTTTGAATTTTTTTTTTTAAATTAACACTATCTTTGTTTGCAAAAAAATGTGGTTACATAAAAGGATAGACTTTAGGTTCTAGGACATTAGGTTAGTGAGCAAAATCAATATTTTTCTTATGATTTTAAAGCACCTGCTTGTAATAGCTAACCTATCTTCCTTATGAGGTATCCATGCAATCATGAGATTACATTCAAATCCTTAGGAGTAATTAGTCCCTTTCAAGTGGGAATTGTTAACACTATTCCACCTAAGTTGGTTGAGGAAAACAACTGCATCAACAACATATTGGCACCGAAGGAGGAAAATAATTAAAGAACTAAGAATTAGAGTGAAACAATATTCCTTACATTCAAACTATAAATAAGGACACAAACCATAATCACAAGGACCAAGGATGACATTTAACTTCACATCCCCCTATCTTTCACCCACATTCGTGTTGGTAGAAACGAGTCTATAAATATGAATAGAAATACCTCACCTAGATCTCTCACTCCTCATCCCAATCTATCTAATAACCCTCAATCTTAAACTCAAAGGTAACACTTTCTCCATGGCTAGTAGGTATTATCTCTCTTAGAATACCTAGGATCACCCATGATATGCCAAAGAGTGCTAAGAGATATCTTCCTTGGTATAGGCATGATGACAACATACTTGTAAAGAAGTGTATTTAGGCATGTAAAAGTGCCATGATTATACTTGAAATAGTGAATGCGTATGTTTCCTCTAGATTGTTTCCTCATACATTAGATGATTTTTCACATGACTACTACATCAACCTACCTACTAGTTCCATCACCTCATGGGCCTTAGAGTGAATGATTTCATTAGTCAATTTAGATTGAAAATAGATCCTATGATGTTGCATCATTTTCCTTAGCTAAAGGAATGACTTGTGTCCTCTTGGATAATAAGATGAGTAGATTGGGAGTTATGGCAAGGGTTAGAAGATATTTAAGGTCTACAATAAATGTTGCTATTGCTGCAACTGACCAATGTATGAATTAAACTTGGTTTGGGAATGTAAATGCTTAGGAATGACAAAGTTGAGGGGGGGACAACTTAGGATACCTAGGCGAGGGTTAGGTTGAGTCTATCAAGGTCCTTGTAGAGTGAATTTATACCTCAAATATGAGGTCTGATTTGTGTTATTACTAGCAAGAAATCAAGTCATAAAACCTTAAGTATCTCAATGAAAATTATGTCAAACTTGTCACTGATGATGCAGTTGATTTGAGAGACTTATGTAGTCAACAAGAAGGGCACATGATTTGATTTGTTATACTAATTTACAACTATCAAAGAGTATGCATCAAACCTAGACTAGGCCAAGGAAAATCTTAGGTCAACGCTTGAGTTGAAGAGGCCTCATATTTTGGAAATAATGGTGGATATGTGGTTAGGATGATAGGGATAGGTCATAGGTGGACTAGTGTTGAAGGTATGAGTTAGGTTGAGGGTTTATTAGGTCTGGAATAAAAGTATTAAGGCATACCAAGGGATAATATGGTATGGTCGAGGGTTTAGGAGGATGGTAGAGTAGGGACTGAGGGCTAGGGATAGACTAGGAGGTTAGGTTGAGTTCTAGGAATGAGACTTAGGGTAGTTCAATCCTTGAAATGGTATACCAAGCGTTAGGCTAGGCCTTAGGGACTAGGAGTGAGGGTTTTAGGAGATATGGTAAGGGTAGATTAGGGCTTAGATTAGGATAGGATTTAGGCTTTAAGCCTTTCTAGGGTATAAGGAGATGAGGTTAGAAGTCAGGGTGAGGCTAGGGAGAAGGTCAGTGAGGGTAGAAAACCTAGGCCAAGATATAAATGATAGGTCTTGGTCCTAAGGTTTAGCACTAGCCTAGGATCACACTAAAGCTCAACTAGGCTAGGCTAGGGTTTGTAAAAAAATTGCAAAAATGACAAAACAACTAAAGTTAATACTGGAAAAGAAAGAGTGGAAGGAGTTATCAAAGACAACAATGGAATAATATTATCCATGTACAAAAAATATTTGGGTATGGAAACCAATATAGAATATGACGTAAACACAATCATCCTGGCAAACAACAAGCAATAACCAAGCTCTTTTCCTTCTCTTTGTTTTATTTCCAAACTTTGGAAGATATGTTCTGTTAATATCATTGACTATTTCCCTGCATGTTGTTTTCTATGGAATTAAATAAAACATGTATTGTTTGGTTATGCCTTCATTGCTACTTTTAATAGAATTTTAGTAATGCCAACCAACTACCATCCTTCAAAATGCTTAGTTGACAAATATTTCGAGGAACACGTTTTCCAAAGAACATATACCAAGATTACTAGAAACAATTGAAAATTGTGTATTGTTGCAAGACTGTGAAAAGTAGTAGGGAGTGGTTGTGAAGATGCAATAGATTCACAAGAATACCACTATAAAGATAAAGCAAAAAGTGGGACAAAGGGAAAATGAAAAAGAAAAGGAATGCAACATGAAGAGAATGAGAGGAAGATAAAGACTATTCAAACACGTTTGCTTCATTCCAATGAAGTTGGACAAGCATACATCAAAGCTAAAGGCATCAAAATCAAGACTTCCAAAGCTAGAATGAGATAAATTGCATGGAACATACAAGAATTTACTCAAGGAAAGATTGTTTCAAAGCATTTTGACATCAACCAAATGAATCTCTAATTAATCACAAGGGGAAAATCCTCCAAAAGGGATTGATTGCAACCAACAATGATTTATATGAAGACCACTCCATTCTCCATTGTGTGGGCCATATTTCCAAGTTAATTTATTATGTTTTCATCTATAATGTAGTCATCTCATGGATTATTAGCATGTGGCATATTTTCTCTACTATCCATATTTTTTTAAATGCATCGTACATATTTTGGGCATATTAATAACCAAAGATAGTATTAATTGAAAAAAATGTTGAATCGACCCCCTCAAGTAGAGGGTAGTACTCCTCTAAAGAAAATGGGGCATTGATAAACTAAAGTAGACACTACAACTAGTCTCCTAAGCCTAGATGGACTTCAACGCTGACACTACAACTAGTCTCCTAAGCCTAGATGGACTTCAACGCTGACACTACAACTATCCTATAACCCTAATCATGCATACTCTCTAACAAGATCTGCTTGCTAGTAATGATTTCCAACCCTCTCTTAAGCTAGGATATCATCCCAATAACCCTAATCCACTCAATGTTATACCTCCAAAAACCTATACCTAACCTCCTAAAATCATAAAATCCAAGGATCAAAATGCAGAAAGACTTAGATCAAATAATAGAAGTATTGTGTCAAGTTAAAAGATTAGCACTATAGAGCGCAAGCAACAAAATTATTGCCCAAGTTTTAAGTCTTATTATAAGTGCAAGCAACATAAAAATCAGCCCTCTAACACTACCACAACTTGCTCCAACAATGAATAATTTGGTATGCAATAATGAAATTGTAGTGGTAGTGTGCTTCCTTGTCTTCCTCCTATTTAACTTATTGTAGATCAACTGAATGAGGATGATTCAACTGTGAGAGGTAGTGGGAATTTGAATGAGGATACTGCTATTTGTTCTACTTCCCACCTTATTGAACATGGAAAGAAGAGTGTTGAAGCTATTGTAATTACGGAATATAAGAAACCTCTTAAGCTTGCTTTGAATAGTGTACATCCCATGATTCCATATCTACTATGGAGGAAGAGAAGGAAATAAACATTGGTTTTTGGTATCTTTATGTAGATCCCATTTATGACACAAATGAAGACAATAAACCAATATTGCACGAAACTCTTGAGAGTTGTCATGCTGAAGAAATATGTAGCCCAATACCACATGATGATCAAGATACCACATTGTCTGCAAACACTGCTACATGCGAACCATGCACAAATCTGCCTGATAGAAGTTTCCACTTGGAAGATCACAGGTTAGGCAATGCACAAATAAGTTGTAGTGATATACTGTATTGAATAAAATTTATTGATGGCAATAAAGGTAGTCCAATCCCATTTTCAGTTCCTCTATATGATGAAATGTATACTTTGAAAATGGGAACTTTGAAGAAGGTCAAATGTGTAGCACAAATATGCCTTTATTCCCTGATTGAGAAACTTCCAAAGAAGAAGGGAACCATTATGAGGATCACCAGAATATACTCCTTGCGCATGATGCTCATCTAATTAGGGAGTAGAACTTATATGAGCATGAGCAGAGAGTTAATGTGACAAAATTTGTGGCAACGCAACCATTGAAAGATTTTGAAGGATTTGATCGTGTTAGATTTTGATGGAAATTGTGTATATGTAACTGATGTTCAAAGCCATGAGAAAGAGGATAAATTTTGATTCTAATGCATATTCCTAACCTAATAACATGCCCAACACTACAGAGAAGGAGGTTTATTCCCTCAATAACACAAAAGTTCTATCATCAATCCATATTGTTTATCAACCACAAAGATTAATTAAGACAATTTTCTACCCACTACAAAATGATATAATTATACCCAACCTAATTTCCAAGGATCATTGGGTGGATGGAAGGTACAAAAACCCAATTGAGGCATAGATGGAAGCTTTTTGCAGGAATGGCGATGAATATCAACAACAAATTTCATCGTGTACAATAGATGATAGGATTCTAGAAGTTACTGGTTGTGATTTGGTGTTGCTATCTTTATCATTATTTTGGCTCATATTCAAGCACAAAGGTAGAGCTTATGCATTGGATGAGAAGCTTCGTTGGATTCACTAGTTGTATTACTATACTTAGTCTCACATCCTTTGATGTTAGGTAGGGTAGGTTAGGGTAGGATATATCTAAAATTCTAAATAAGTTCAACTTTTAAACATTTTTTAAGTTGAAATCTGTCTAATTGGTAGTATAAGTCCAGTTTGTTTTAAATAACCGTTGGCAACACATCTTGTGTCTTTTTAAAAGCAAAAGAAGCTGTCAAATCCAAGGATTGTCATCCTTGTCATGCAAAAGCTTGGTGGACTAGTTGTCAATGGGATCCATTTGTCTAGGGTGAAATCATAGAAGGCATCCCATGTTTTCCCTTTTTTCCTAATACAATATGCATGTGCTAAATTAACAAAAATGGAACATACCCAAAAGATGGAATCAAACTGAAATCACGTATGCATAGCCATAAATGTGCATCAAATGAATACCACACATGAAGCCCTAGCTATAAGATGACATGAAACTCTTATTATTTTGAATCATATTTATGATACAAGAGATTATTGTAGCCTTCTACGAATGTTTGTTAACTATTTCTCTCATTCAATGGAGTGTAGGTACAACCAAACATGTATTTGTCAGATCTGTCCTCTTCAACCAGTGAGGTAAGTTCAGGAAGACTAGAGGAAAGTGAGACATCTAGTAGGCCTAAAAGAGGGAGATCAACTAGATGTTAAAGATTAGAAGAAAATTCTGTAAACGAATGGAATTTTCTCGCTAAAGGGGGGTCATGTTCTTATGATGATGAGAACATAGGCAACATCGAGGTGCCCTTGAGGTACAAAAATCTAGTGAAACAATGGGTACACAATGATCTTCCTCGTCTAAACACATATTTTTGTGTGAATGAGACAATATTTCTAATTGCACCATCGTCATTACACGATTTGGGGTTATTTTGCATTGATGACATAAAGGTGGGTTGTGACAGATGTACTGAATTGATGGATTATGTCAGACTTTGCTACAATTACAGAGATTGAATGCGGCTGGTCCAATATACACGTAGTATTGGAAGATATAGAGTGTCTGCAAATTATTTATAGCTAAAAGACAAGAATCAAAATAAAGGAGTGAGTATGTACATTGAGGGAAGGCCAAAAGCATTAGGGAATATTGCAGGGTTTATAAACAATACACAACCTAACCCAATGTCATATTTGAGGGGCGTGAAGGAAACTGTGTTTTCGTGTGTGCCATAAAATCAATAGATGCAGGGGAAGAGTTGTTGATCAATTATGATTTGAATCGAATAGATACAAACATTGTTACTATGGGAGTGGTACATATAACATTTCGCCAAACCTGTAATTAATGAATCTAATATCTTATGTTTTTGTTAATGTTTTTCATTTTGCTAATGTTTTCTATATTTTTATTGCAGGGTGCTGATCGGGGCAAGTCCCCGATGAATCAAATGAGAACATCCTCGAGGCAGCATGTATACCTCATTGATGTAATTGTACAAATTAAATATAAGCAATATGTTTTTTTATTATGCTTTTTTTTCGATAGTCTATTGGTTTCATATCTATAATGTTTTCTATATTTTTCTTGCAGGGCGCTGGTCGGAGTAGGTCCCCGATGGATCACAGGACACCATCTCAAGGCAACATGTGTACCTCGTTTTTAATTATATTTTTTCAAGAGTCTATTGGTTTCATTTCGATATTAATATTTTCAATGTTTTTGTTGTGGGATGTTGATCGGGGCAAGACCCCGATGGATCAGATGACACCATCCTTGGGGCATCAGGTATACCCCATTGTAAATCATACAAATTAAATATAAGCAATATGTTTTCTAATTATGTTTTTTCAAGAGTCTATTGGTTTCATATAAGTAATATTTTCTATATTTTTGTTGCAGGCTGGTCCTGATCGCGACAAGTCCCCGATGGATCAGAGGACACCATCCTCAGGGAAACATCTATACCCCATAGTAATTGTACAAATTAAATATGTTGTATTTTTTTTTCTTCGGTGTGTCTATTGGTTTCATTTCGATATTAATGTTTTCTATATTTCTGTCGCAGGATACTTATCCATCAATAGAGAAATCCATATATATTGATGTGGATGAGCTCATGTGTGAAGTTGACATCCCATCATCGATAAACCCCATTCAGATGGAAAATAAGTCCTTAAAAAAATTAAATGCGGAAATCCTTCGTCTGGTATTCATTCAACCACATACGGATGAGATTAGAGGAAAGATTCATTGTTCGACGATGAGAAATTAGTGCTTGAATGTAAGCTGCACGATCTTTAATTAGAAGATAAATTCATTTACAATTTTATATTTTCTACTCGTATATGTCATGAACTAAAATATGGTTTATTTTTATAGGCGTATTTGCATCCACCTACTCGTGGTGAGGGGCTTGCTAGTACTACTGATGATTCATCACATCATGAGCATCTAACCCCACGTGCATCTAATCATGTGCCATTATTATCGATTGAACAGTCAACAACACATAGCATGACACCCCGAAGAGAAGATGTGGGTGCACTCTCTAGTGGTCGATGCATACTAGATCATGCAGAACAGGGTTAGGGGGTTGATGCAACAAAGACTAGTATTGATATTACTCAAGCAAGATTTCCTAGATCTTCCCGTGTTACTAGCACATGAACACTAGAAACCACATTTTTGGTGGACAAAAATCTCGTTCCTATAAAGATAGAGAAGATCCCATGTATTTAAAAAATGTTTTAACTATTATATATAATCTGATTGAAATTTACTTATAGATCATTCTTTTTAAACTAATGATCATGTTATCGTTTTGTTGGAAATGATGTTTTTTTATAAACATCTAAATCATTGGTCATTAGAGATCTTTGGTCCCACCATCCGCACAGGGTGGGATAAACAAAGAATTTTTTAAAAAGATGACCTCACTAATCGCTTGATTGGGTTGTTCGGTGGTGAGACCTTCAACCGAGCGGAGCTCCTCAAGAAAGCTAACCAACATATAAATATTATGAGGGACCAATATAGTGTTCATCTAGAAATTAACCCTAGGTATGAGCGCCTTCCAATGATTCCAGTAAGGGAGTGGAAAGCCCTGCTGGATGATGGAAGGGAGATGGATTTAAGAAAACAGGGAAAGCTACCATCGGGCACAGGAAGGTATGAAATACTTTGAACAATGTAATTATATGTTTATTACTCTTTATTTTTACATGAAATTTGAAACATCTAACGTATTTCAAAGTTTTCGGCTTCTAGACACATTAAAGGAAACAAAGGCCAGATTAGAAAAGTATGGCTAGCACAAGCTTGGGCCTGGTGGTTATTCAAATATGGTGGCACAAATTGTAAGTATAAATAACTCAAATATTGTATCCAAATAATAAATTGCATAAAAAATTGTTTTGATTTCACCATAAAAGATAAATTGATGATCTTATGCAAATTGCAGGTCGATCGGTTCAATGAAGTGTCATCAGAGGACGAATTGAGGCTTGGCTTCCAGCACATCTTTTCAGCTATTGTTGAACTCCAAAAAATCTTGGGCGTTGGGCCAACACAGTCTTCCAATGATCCACCCTGCACACAAGTAACTAAAATAAATAAATTTTATTTAAGATTGATTACTTGTGCAGTCTATTCATTATTAATTTTGGCCATAAACTATTGACCCTCTTTGTTTTAAGTAGGAAACCCACAATACACATAATTTCCTTGATGGAGAATGATCAAACAATGAAGGTCAAATTGTACAAGATGATCATGCAGAGGGTCATCATGTCCAAGATGATCATGCAGAGGGTCATCCTATACAATATGATCAGGCATCTACACAAGGATATGAAGTACAAGATGTGGCCCTGTGAGGTAAACATAACCACTCTAAAGTTTCTTTTATTAATGAAATACTTGTAATGATATAAACACAACATACAAATTTAACATTTCTTCATTATTGCAGTAGATCCTGGCACCTTACAACAACATACTCCATGTTGTGAGTACATAACCTGAAAAACAATAAGAAAAGCTGCAGAAGTGACCATAATATCATATAAATATGTTGTAGAAGATGATCAATTTATTTTTGAGTTTGTGAAAAGAAAAAATACAAAAAAGAAGTGATTATAATAACATTATGACATATTATTTTTGATAATATAAACTAATGTCATGAAATATTTTTTTCCTACGGATGAATGAATGAATGTTATAAGTACTTAATGAATGAATGTTGAATGTTTCCCATAAAATATTGAGTCTCTTTGTTTTAAGCAGGCAAGCGACAATACACATAATGCCGAGGATGGAGAACAACCCAATAAAGGTCATGCTGTGCATCTTGGTAATTGATGTATTCATGTGCTACAAAAAACTTAGTATGGATTACAATTTAAAATATTTAATTGCAAATAGTGCATTAATTGTAATATTTGATGTTTCAACTCCAGATCATGCAGAGGGTCATCATGTACAAGATGAGGCAGCTAGATAGAAAGATGAAGTTCATGATGTGGCCCCATCAGGTAAAGAGCACCACTCTAATGTTGTTTTTATTAATGAAATACTTGTAATGATAATAACAAAACATATCAATTTAACATTTCTTCATTATTGCAGTAGATCCTGACACCTTATAGTAGCATCCACGTCGTGAGGACACGACTTGAAAAACAATAAGATAAGTTGCAGAGGCGGCCAAAAGAATTGATAAAGAAGTTGTAGAAGATGATAAGTTGATTTCTGAAATTGTGAAAAGAAAAAATCCAAAAAAGAAGTGATTGTAATAACATTATGACATTATTTTTGATAATATAAAGTAATGTCATGAAATATTTTTTCCTACGAATGAATGAATGGATGTTATAAGTACATAATGAATGAATCTTGAATGTTTATTTATGACGAAAAAGACATATTTGCACATAAATTCATTTATTTCAAAGTACATGCATTGGGTATGGGGAATTGAGAGTGATGTGAGGGGGGGAGAGGGGCCATATGAGCTTCCACCTTCACGTGGTTGGCTCTGTTCAGTAGAGAATATTAACCTATTCTCAAAACAAAGAGAAGCTCAATAAGGTAATGCTCTTTATTCTTATGTATTATAGATTCTTGTAAATTTTGAAATGCAATTCTTTTTCATAAATTTAACATTTCATGGTTCGTTGATTTCTACAAGACTTCACACTAGGAATTGCAATTGATCTCTAGCCTATGTGGAGAGGTTGCATCAATTGTACTAAAAGGTACATAATAGTCATGAATCTGTCTTTTTATATGATGTTTTAGTTATTTACCTTTCATGTATATTGTAGTGCTTTACTTCATTTATTATACGTAATTTATTTCATTCATTCAAGACTATATGCATCTTTTCCCTAACAAACCTAATTCTTACTTTACCCTACCATCCCCTACCTTACCTTGCTCTCATCTTCCAACCCTAACTCAACGTAACCTATCTTGATAATCTAACATGCCCTATCTTTTCTTACCCTACCAACTCAACCTAACCTAGCCTACCCTTACTTAGCCTAACTAAACCTAAATTAACTATGTACTATATTGTACCCCATGGGCACCATTGATGTAGCCTAACTAAACCTAAATTAACTATGTACTATATTGTACCCCATGGGCACCATTGATGGTGTGTACCATTTCATGCCAATAGGGTGAGAGAAGAACATTAATTGGTATGCCACTTGCATAAAAAACCCTAAACACTTTTCCATCCATGTCATTCCTACAACCTTGCTCAAGTAAATATGATATTATTCTATGCCCTGAATGCATAGGTGGGAATCCACTAGCATGGGGTGATGGTGATCAATCAACCAAAAGTACATATTAATATACAGGAAGGGGCTAGGGGTTCACCATGCACCCAACATGACATGAAACACATTCCTAATGGTGTAAACAATTTTATAGAAACCATTCACATAACTCATGCACCATCATGACCAAATCTTCAAGCATCAAGAACACCAGAACACCATGAGCTTTAACAAGCCACTTTGTTCATGAGGGTACAAATCTTTAGCGCGTAAAAAAAATTTCCATGCAAAATCAAGAATTTCACAAGCCCCATCTATCCACTATTGTATAGGCTAATGAAAATGCCATCATCATCAATCTCTTTAGTACTTGCAAAATCACCCTTGGAATCTTCAAGGAGGAGAGGCCTAGAACCCTCCAACATCATGGGAATGTTTCAACTAAAACAATTGACATAAGGAAAAATATGATCATAAAAGAGAACAATTATTGTGATGAGAACTTTCTCTCAATGATGAACTGATTGAAGTTGTTACTCTATGATTAAATCATGAACATGAATGGTATTGACCACCATTTGCAGTTTCTTTTGAATTCTTAGTTGCCAATCTTGTTCTAGCACCTATAGCCACTGCTTTTGCTGGCTTGGAAAGTTTTATATAAAAGACAAATGTAAAAATAATTCTCAACCAAAGAAAAGACTTGTTAAGGTTGTTACATATTTACAAAATGCAATCTAGAAACAAAAAAATAGTGTAGACCTTGAAGCTCACCTACTGGCCTCTAACATTCAAGAAAAACAGTTAACACAGGACCTTGAAATTCTTTCATGGCCTTTGTTATCTAGGATTCAACACCATTTGATTGTCATTAATTTCCTTCTAAAAAGCTGCTTTTGATTCTTTCCAAACCTTCATTCTAGGAGGATTTATTGACATCCAAAGATTGAGAAGGCATAAACAAAAAATGAGAAGGAAGGTTCATTACTGGTTCTACATTAGACAAGCCTAAAAACAAATTTAAAATACTCTAGTTTCATAGTAGATAAGGACATAACAGATAAGGACAAAGATTAGTTTCATAGTAGATAAGGACATAATATGTCAAAGTGTTTTTACCCTAAACAACAAAAATCAAATCCCAATAATAACCAGTAGATTGAAGAATTCATAACACTAGTATTGGATCATAAGCAAGTATTTTTATTTCTATATTGAGGAAGGGTTTTGGAGAACATCTTCCATGGTTTTAAGATGGCAATAACTTGTTTTATGGAGTAGTTCTTACCTAGGGTAAAGTAGCATGTTTAAAGTTGATGGAATATTGCCACCAAAATTTATAAAATAGAGAAATAAAGGATCTAATAATAAATATCTCATGATATCCTCCAAGCTTGAAATAGAAAAATAAAAGATAGTATGAAATATTTAAACTCAGAACATGGTTCCTTTTCCAAACTTCAAGATAAAAGGGATCGACTACATGAAAATGTTCAATCCAAATATTATATATGTTTTGATTTCTCTACAGGGAAACACAACACATACAACATGGGTCATGAAATGGATTTCAATAGTGATCAAATGAATAATCAAGCGAAGGGTGAGGTCAAAGTGGGTTTTTGTCAAAATAGTCCATTTGAAGCTCATATAGTATAATGTAATGTATTATCTATAAGTGATGATGTTTCTCATCACTTATGATGAGCATGAAGAATTATTTGATATTCTCATAGCTCCAGTTACTGATGTACTCGATCTAAATGCTATTTTGGCCAAAACTGATACTACTTTGTATAGCTACAATGCTTCTACAAGTGTATCGAGAGATGCAACTGTTATTTTCATTTGAATAGGAAAGCCTTGTGACTATGGGGGGAATGTTGATAATGATAGAAAGGAAATTGGAACTTCTCGTACTATCTCTAAAACACTTTCATTTAGTGAATTTGATAGCATTTTTTCTAGTTCTTGTGAGCTCATTCTTCCCTACAAAGATTTAATCCAAGAAGACTTTCCCTTTGTATTCAAAATATCATAGAAGTATGGCATGCTTTAGTCCATTAAATCTCTAAGGTTTACCGGAAATCCATATTGGATATTTTGAATACAAAGGGTATGCCAGGTGTTTTCCAAAAAGTATCACTTTTATCACTGTCTCACATTCCCCAAACCTTAAGGGAATTTTAGAGATGATGTGGGAAGAGCTTGCTCACGGGAAGAAACCTGAATTTCAAAATGTGGAGGATGCACATAGACAACTACAGTAGCTGATGCAGAGGCAAGGCAAGCCAGCCCTGGTAGTGTTTGATGATGTCTAGTCTAGGGAAAATTTGGAGAAGTTGTTATTTCAAAGAGAAGGATATAAGACCCTTGCGGCAATCCAAGATCACTTTACCATCCCAAGAAAAACCTTTTATCAGCTTTATGAATTTCCATTGTTAGATGATGTTAAATCTCTATCCCTTTTCTGCTTATGGGCCTTTGGACAGAGATCAATTCCAAGTACTATAGATGAAAATCTAGTCAATAAGGTATATGTCTTACAGTACTAGAATGCAATATATCATTGTGTTGAGTTTGATGTGAGTTTGGTTGGGCTTAGTGATTGCAATTTCTGTAAAAACTATTACTAAAGTGGCATACTCCTATGATGAGATGTTGTTCCACATTAATACTTCCTCTATTATTGACAATGGAAAAAAAGAGAGAGGTGTTAAACATATACTTAATAGTCCTTTAGTGATAAACATATACTTAATTGGTCCTTGTAGGGTGAATTTATACCTCAAATATGAGGTCTGATTTGTAGGTTGATGTGCAGGATGAATTTATACCTCAAATATGAGGTATGATTTGTGTTATTACCAACAAGAAATCAACTCATAAAACCTTAAGTATATCAATGAAAATTATGTCAAACTTGTCACTAATGATGGAGTTGATTTGAGAGACTTATGTAGTCAACAAGTAGGGCACATGAGTTGATTTGTTATACTAATTTATGACTGTCAAAGGGTTTGTCCATTCGGTTTGAAACAAGGACATGTTCCATTATTTCTAACTTCAGGCAACCTTGCTTCAATATTAGTAGCGAGAAAATGGGTGAGAGGCATCAACTCTAGTGTCTCTTCTGTAGCATACCCAAACATGCGCCCTTTCTCTCTTGCATCAATACTCTTTTGGATTCTTAGTAAGGTGACCATGGAAATCTTATCAGAAAACTTGTGAGGGTGTCCCTCATTTATAGACAATGATGTAAAGATAGGTTTCCATCTAAAACAAAACAAAGCATTAGAGTATCAATAGGCATGAAAAATATGACCAAACACTTCTTTATACACAGTAATGACCATTTAATATTCTACCAAACAACATATTGTTAACCAGAAAGGACAAAAGAAAATTCCCGAATAAGAATGATTATTATAGAAGAATTCCATAGTGCATACACAAAAGCTTTCATGCAAATGTTGCTTCAATCGAACTCCTCCAACTAAAAAAAAATTACCAGGAAAAAAAATTCATCTGGAGAAGTTGTTGCAAACCAAAAGGTGAGATGAGACTTTTCCCAAACAAAAATCTGAGCATATATTCAAGGTTTACATTTTCACCCTCATTCAATTGCTAGTTGAAAGCATTCAATTATGAGTTTAGAGAATGTTTTGAGAGGCATAACCCAAGCTTTACTGAAGGTAATCACTGCTTGTTGGATAAATTATTTTCTCTACACATCAAGTCGTCATTGTTGGTTATGTGTGTTAAAATATGAGTTTTTACTCTTGAAGTCACTTATGTTATAAGGCTGATTACAACATGTGCCAATATCTGAGTTTTATTCCTTTTCTTAACTTAGATATACTACCATTTGACATCTCAAAAAATTGCATTAATTACAATGGTCTTGTTCCGTGTACATTTAACTCTGCCATACCCTTCATCTATCTTATACACTTGCTCCAAGTTAGGAATCATCTCCATTAATTTTATCTAAAGTTTCATGCTCTTTCTTTTTTAGACATTTTCATTGTAATTTCATGTCATTTTAGCTGCAATTTTATGGACTTGGTTTGTGTAGATCATAGTCATGACTCGTGACTCACAAAGTGACACCTTTTTTTCTTTCAAGAATTACTTTTATTTATTTTTGGTAGATTCCATGCTAGTAATACTATGAATTCACACTGGTGGCTAATTGCATTTAGTAGTAATAGCACTTGAACAAGATTTGTAGGATTCATAATTGGGTGGATGGTAGTTGTCCATGATTTTCAAAAGTACCAAGACATGTCCCTTATATAGGCCTAAGATAGAATCCACTCCCAATCTTGAAATTTTCATCTTGTCTAGGTCCTCTCTATGAGATCTAGATTTGTGGGTAGCTATCCAGGATTACTGATCATTCTTCAAGTGCTCGTGCTCTCTTACTATGTCATTATTCAAATTGAAAGGGTGGGTGCAATTGTTTGTGTTTTAAGGAGATGCATTTGTTGAGGGTTTGAGTTATGTTGCAGAATCATCATAGTGTAGATTAAAAGAACTATCTCCATGCAACCACTACAAAGGGAATGGGAATCCATTATATGAACACTTCACAACAAATTTGCTACAGAGTATTCGACCCTAGAAATATGAGGAGATATTTCAGGGACTCTGTAACACAATTCATGGTGCTAACTAGAAGGATGTCAAGTGACTCGTGAATGTTAGAGGTAATTTTAATTTCTCTGAATTTATTTAGCCACAATAGTCATCTGACATAATGAAGGCCAAGATTTTATCCTGACATAGTGGAAAAAATGGTAGTAATAACATGAGATGCCACCCCTACTCCCCTCAACTACATTAGAGTATTCAAATTTAGCTTTATTTCATTATACAAGAATTCTATGCAACTTTAAATTTATCGACCATAAACAAATACTTTATTTCCTCTGAGACTTTGTAAGAGGAAATAAAGTATTTGTTTGTAGATTTTAAGTGCATCTTCATTGTGACAATTCTGTACATATCATACTTGTAGTCCACAATACCGAGCTATTTTCAAGTATTCTATCAAACAATCTCTTTGTGCTTTGTCCACCCATATTTATTATATGAACCAACAAGAGCACTGCCTAATGTTCTACACATTTCATGTCCAATATTCACAAGGTAGGCATAAACTCGTTTCCATTGTTACACACCTACGAAGCTTAAAGATGCCCTAATAACTTTTGCTAAGTTTTATTGGTTTGGCTACATGCTTGCCTTTTGCATATCACAAAAGAGTTTCAGGGCTTCATGTATGGATGTTGCATATTCTCAATCGTGTCAAGGCATCCTATGCACATCCATTCTACACATATACATAAATCATTATATTCCATGTAACCATATCATGGTCTAGCAGTTCATAAAACCCTTTATGACCAGAATATACTAAATTTCTTGAAAACATATTTGGTGAATGTTTTCACTGTAACTGTGGTGTTGCTAGGATCTATTGCATTAAATCACGTAAACCCAAACATGTCAACATTTGGTATTTTTTTTAAAACAAATTATTTCTGTCAGATCTTCAATGCCCAAGAGCTTGCCTCCGACGATTGTGTCATAGTTCCTATGACTGATGATGTCGGATTATCGACGGACATGATGGGTAGCCTCTAATGATTGTGCCATTATTCCAACGATTGTGCCATTGTTCCGACGAATGTATATGTCAGATTATCGACGACCATGCCATGGGTCTGACGGGTTTAAGTGGCAGATAACCGACAATGTATGGGTTGGATATTCGACATAGTCTGGATTTTCATTTTTTTCTTGTCGGTTTATCGACCAATTCCTGTCGAATATTCGATGAATATTGATATTAAATATTCAAAAAATGTTGTAGGATCTTTGATGGAGATGTGTCTAAGAAAAGACAAATGATTTTTTCCATTGAATATCTGATGACATGCCACTGATGCTTAAAAAAAATAATTCCGTCGGATTATAGACGCATAATTGTCGAATTTCAGACAAATTAGTCGTCAGATTTTGGGTACAAATGTAGTAGTGTGCATGACATTATGATATACAAAAATCAATCAATATGGTTTGCTTGTTTAATAGAGAAAGTTTTGATATGCCTTTCTGTAATTTGGTAATGAGGCATACTTTACTCATGAATAAAATAATGCTTCCTCTTTTAGAAACCCTTGAATTCTAGCAACACAATGTTTATCCATGCACCCTCTAGAAAAAATGTGAGCGTGTCTTGCCATAGATATAAATCAATATATACTTTAGGCTCTCTTCCTTATGTGGTGGGATTTATTTAGACACAACATTGTGTATTGTCTTTCTACTAAAGATGATCATTTTAAGATTGGAAGCTCGTCTACTTCATGAATATATAATAAGCTTCGACCACATTTTTATGCGCTTGCAATTTTGTGTATGTTGTATTGATATTACTTGCGACTGTACTTTTGAAGGACATTAGCAAATCTTGTTACAATTTTGATAGGTTCATGATGTATTAAAAGCATGGAAAATAATTTTGTTAAATTGTGTGTTTATGTCATTTTGTACAAGTAGAATATGATTTTTGTAATGATATCATTTGGATAAATATTTCATTTTTAAGTTCAGTTTTGGTAGATTTTCCAAATTGCAAAATGGAACCTTCATGTCAATGGGAGGATACTCAAGTATACAAACAAAGCCTATTGTGAGTTTGATGGACCTTGCTTTTGTTTTCTTCATGTAGATGTTGTATGTGTATTTAATGGACATCCTAATGGAGTATTTTGAATTGTATAAAGCGTAAACATTTTAAGATGAATTTATTTTAAATCTTAACTGGTTGACAAGAGTTTTACGCTTGATATGGTCATCATTGAGCCCATTGTACATGTTCCACTCTCTAAGTACAACTTTCTCAATCAATTGAAAAAGAACCAAACAAATTACAAGCCAAAGGCATCTTTAATCTTGTCTTACAATTTGTAATATGTTGTAAAATGTGCTCCCTTGCACCATTCAATTAACATCTCAATTTTTAAATTTCATATCATGATGTATCAATATGAAAATCATTATGAACAATGCAAGCTATAAAATTTATCCCATTCATTTGTAGTACACAACAAAATCTCCTTGTACTCAAGATAATAACAACCTCTAACCCTTTGCTTCTTCTATTACATGAATGAGTGCTCTTGTTGTTTCTTTAATATTTAGGTCTAGTTTTCTTTTTGGTAACTGGTAAAAATAAAAATCTAGTTTGGAGTTTCTTTGGGGGGAGGGGGGGGG
>CBVK0103114605.1:0-16316 GCA_900067695.1 Picea abies
CTTCCGATCTCACATGAAAACCGATCAAAGGATATTATGAATCGTGTAAAGATCAATAAAAAGGTAAGCGCAATAGGCATAATGACACAAAAGATATTGGCAGTTCAAATAACGATCGAAATGTGACCTCGAAAGGAGAAGTTTTCAAGCTTATAGTCGTGAAAACTTAACATAGACAAATGTGCAAATGTCGCAAGAAATGAAAGTGTCGTCTATTTGAAAAATGCGACGAAAAACTTGATGTTCGCAAGACATAGGTGTAGGCAGCTTAAGAGACAGTGGAAAAATGTGAATTGGCTGCCAACAAGTACCGGATTCGAACAACAAGCAATTGGTTGGTACTGGACTAAAACAGATTGCGGACGTTGGTACCAGATCGTGACAGTGAGGGATCTGAGGGTACCAAATCCGAACAGGAGGTGCTCTTGGTACCGGATTCAGAAAGTGTGTGATCTGGCGCATAAGTACCAGATGGCTTGGCTGACATAGAAGTGTAAAAATCGTCCAAAGGTCAAAGGCTACATATGGCAATTTAAACATTAGTGCATGAAATATTTAATCTCCTAGCTTAATAAACCATAAAATGCATGAATTCAAATATACTTTACCTCATGACCTTATAAGTGATTGGAGATAGTGTTCTTTGTCTTTTATCCAAGCTTAGGTAGGCCAAAAAGGTATAAATGAGGAGTATAATATGGTAGTGGGGATGTCAATTTATAGGCTCAACATTCCCCCATGCCAAAATCATTACATGTCCTCATGCAACTGAAACATACTCAAAATTTTACAAAACTTGAGACTCCATTCTCTTTACTCCCGTGGATCAATGATGTTGACAACTGATGCTTCTGCTTTCAGCTCTGTTTTTATGACCCTAGTATTGTAAGAGTTTTAGTACCTTTTTGAGCTCATTAGAAGTCTCGTCATATTCATCTTGGAGTTTTTGGATGGTTGCCTTCAATTTCTCATTTTCCTTCTCTATATACCTATCCAGTAGCTGATATTCATTCACCTCTTGTTTTAGTTCCTGATTTTGTTTTTGTAGCTCCTCAATATTCTTCTCCATCTGTCCTTTTGTTAAGGTCCTCATTGACTCCATTGTTTCCAACTAGATGTGTTCTCTTTCCTCCACTTCCTCTCTCATCCCACACAAAGTAATAGTAACTTGCTCCTTAGTTAAGCTAGGGATGTCATCCTGGACTGGTAGGTCTAGGGGAGAGGAGGTAAGATCTATTGGGTCTTCATGTGTAAGAGGATTGTCAACTGCTTTACCTTTCTTTGCCATGCTCCTTATGGTTCTCTTAGAAGAAGGTGATGGATCCTTCTTCTCAGAAGTGATAAAAAGTTTCATCTTCCTCTTTTCTATCTATGGAATGGTTACAAGAGGTTGTTCTATAGATTGTTCACCTTTATGCTTTGAACTGATCTTCTCTTTCATCAAGGGTTTTGATTTATGACCCTTCTCCTCAAGTGCTACTGCTGAGATCTCTTCTACTAATTCAGATATATCTTTCGATTCTTGACTTTGAAGAATCTTATTAACTGAGGAAGAGGGCCCTACTTGTTTACTTGAAGAGTTATGAGCTCTTCAGTATTTTTGCATCCTAGCTTTATCTTTTTGGCTCACTGCTTTGGAGGATGATGGAGCTATCTTTTCTTTCTTGCCCTTTTTCTTCTTAGGTTCCTTATCTTTATCTAGAGCAGGTTGAGCTTCCTCTACAGGTTCATTTTCTATGGAAAGGTGTTGAGTGATGAGGGCTTTCCAACTAAACCCTTGCTTCCTGATTTCATGTATAACTAGAATTTTGATAAGACCCTGATGATACATACTAGTATTCTCAGTTTTAGATAAGGATTTGACACCTCTCACCATCTTGTTCAGGCTCATCCATAAAAAGTATGGAAATTCAATTTCAAGACCTCCTTCAAAGTGCAACAAAAGCCTAAGGTGATATAGGAAAGTTACAGCATACATGCCTTCACAAGTGAGGAATCATTGGAGGCTGACAAGCATTGGATGATATTCCTCCTTGATATAGTTTCTAGAAATCCCCTTTTTCCAATCAGGGTGTTGATGGTCTTCTTTCATAAATCTTTGGCACATTTCCTTATTGATTCCTACTCCTTTGAAATACTTGGCTCCTCTGCTAGGTAATCTCATAGCCTCCCTTAGAGTTGTTTCATTGATTGTTAGTTGTAGGTTGCCTATGTGCACAATATCTCCATCGTAACTTTGGATAAATGCATGAGATACCCCTTCATGACAACCTATGATTTTTTCTAAAAATGACATCCAACCCGCTCTAGCATACTTATCTCTACATAGCTCGAAATCCTTGGTCTCCCTATAAATCTGGAATATCGGTTCATGTCTACTCACAACCATCCTTATAAACTGTGAGTGTAAACCAGGATGTAGCGTAAGATTTTGGTCAATTGTAAGCGTAAGGGTTTGGTACCGGATATCGCAGAGAGGAGTAGGCTCTGAAATGGGGGGAAAATGGATAATCGCAAGGAAAACAGTGATGGCATCGATAATTTGAAAGGTGGGTTTAAGTAAAGATGTTGTGAAGAAATTTAAGATGAAATGAGGCTCATCTAGATGGCTTCGCCACCTAGATAAGCCATTTCATTTCTTATGTTAGTGAAATGATGGAAATGAGACATTCGGTATTGAAACATCATTGTTGTTTGGGATAGGTGATTGGACCTTTAAGCGGTGAATTTGATGTTGAATTGTACAACATGATACGAGGTAGATTCGTGATTACTAAGGGTGAAGCACATTCTTGGTTTAAGGTCATGGCTCATCATTACTGGGCATGCTTATTTCAGTTCATAACTACATTCACACATTTGATGTGATTTTACCCTCAACGTCTTTTCAAGCACTTATGTGGTGAGGAAATTGATTAAGGTTAAGCATATGGGTATAATGGAAGTAAGATTTAAGCGCATAGTTTCAACAATAAGGTCATAAGATCTAATATACAATTTCATACCTATTGTACTTTTATAAGCAAAGGAAAATAAATGATACCATGTTACCTTTTCTTTTACCATTGCATAACCAATACCCATATGATATTCATGATCAGAAGCATTGCCTTATATTTGAAGCTTGCAGAATATCAGAGCTCATCTTTTTAGGCTGGAGTTTTCTAGAGGATTAGTACTGGAATTTCCTGTACCTTATGAAACTTTTTTATTCTGTGCTAGTTTTTAACTTTCTTCCTTTGTGTCTTGTTCTGCAGGGTTGTAAGGTGAACATGTTGGTCTCTGAAGATGAGATGTGAGTCTGGAAAAGTGTTCTGAAAGAGGCTCTTCGACCCCCCCCCATGCCAAAGGTGTTGCATATCCTTATGCAAAAAGATCTGAGACATTGTATCACAATGAAACAAAATTGATAAGAGAAGAGGAATCAAGTCAAATATCAAAAGTACATTCATCACCTATCATATGATCTCATGCCTTAAAAAATGAAATTGTCTTTCCTCTCGTGACTTATTGACAAGCACAACATACATCAATGAAAATAGGGAATTTTCGTATTTTTCCATAAGAACAGATCCAACCTGACTGGCTTCAGAGATTTACTATCATTAGATGTTATGGATAAATTTCACAGTATAAGTAGATTAGACTCCCTAGTCAGGGTCCCACTCTTAAGAAGTTTCCTTCTTAGGTAATGTAGGATTTCGATGTCAGACAGGTAAAGTTCACTTAGGGTAATTCTCAAATGGACATTTTCTTGTAGTATTTGTTTTGTTTATTAATATGGAATTTATATATTATAAATGACAACATTGACATATTCATATTTTTAAATGGAAAAAGTGAATTTCTCAATCAAACAAGTATAAATGAGACATTCCTCAAACCAGAACCCACTGCCAGCAAGCCTGTTCAGTACTCTGGTGGGGTAGTTGTGATATTTAGTGAGAGACATACCTTCCCCAGGCATAATGCCCCATTGCCAACAGGCATGTTCAGTACCCTGATGGGTTTGCCTAGTCATACCACAGATAGGTACCTACTACCAGTAGACCTGTTTAGTATCCCAGTGGGTTAGTCTCTTAAACCCTTTTTTTATCATAGGCTTCATGTCCATAGTCACCTATTTTAGTTTTTTTGTTAAAGAGTGATTTTGCACAGGTGACAGGGGGAGGCTTGTCTGAAAACCCTTTTACAGGATGGGATGGTATTGAGTTAGAATATATACTCTCTTATTTGAATGTCTTTAAAGATTTGTTTGAAGGAAAAATAAACTCATGTGTGTATGTTATTTATTTAGAATATTCTAGATGTATGGTCTGTCTGAGTTTGTCCATAAGATAATGACCTAAAGTTACCTTAGGGTATTGATGCATCCTTTTCCATAAAAGTTTCCTAGTGTGCCCACGACAAAGAGTGTTCATGCACTCATATGCTACTATTTAGTAAAGATAATCCAATGATTATTGTTGAAGTCTAGTTAGGGTGAAATAGTTACTTGTAGGCTAATATTTTTTAATCCCTTTAATCATGTTGGAGTACTGATGTACTTTGTAATGGAATTTTTTATGAAGGCAACCTCTAAATTGTAAATCAGGTTAAGAATGGTTCTTTAAACAACATAGGCAAAATAAATCATATCTTCTTTGTCAAGAAACAAAACCAAAAGAAATTAAAATATTTCCTTGTTAAGCAACATAACCAAAAGAAATTAAAATACTTCCCTGTCAAGCAACATAACCAAAAAAATTATTTCTTCATGAAAGATGCCATTTGATGTTGCAGTCATCTCCTTGGTTCCAGCTTAGGTGGTTACTGCAAGGCTTCATACTTAATATTAATTGACATTAGATATTAAAATAGGCATAGCATTCTTTGTCAATTAGATGATATGTACTGATAGTACCAGATAAGGACAGTCTTCTGGTACCAGACCAGCACAGGACTGCTAGTACCAGACCATAACATAATTTCTAGTACCGGATCAACACTACTGGTACCGGACCAGAACATAGTATTGTTGATGCTTACAAACTGATGTTTTAGCAAGTTCGTGAAAGATCAAATAAATTATAAAAACCTACTAATAAAAAATAAAATGTGAAAGTAAAACAAAGGAGGTAAGAATACATTGTTACCTTCAGCTTATTAACAAAACACAGCCCACACACCTATGTACAAAAATTTTAAAATAAATCAATCAATCAATGTGGATCAGTAGGAAGGTTTCCTTCCTTACTGATCACCTAAATATCTGAATTATGTAGCACACGTGTCATAAATTCCTCTTTTGACAGGGGTTTGTTATAAATTCTCAATCAGTGTCCATTCACGAGTAGGGGTGTCTGATGTTCGTCAATTGTATTTGTCCAGATTGAACCATTATCATAGACAGTGTCAATCTCATAAGGTCCTAACCAATGAGTAGTTAACTTACCTTTGAAGTTCTTGAACCTGTTGTCATATAATAAGGCCCAATCTCCTGGTTGAAAATTTTTCTTTTTGAGATACTTGTCATGCCATTTTGTTCTCTGCTCCTGAATAAGGGTGGTTCTTTGAAGTGCTTCCTTCCTGACTTCAGTCAGCTCATTAAGCTACAAGAGTCTTTGTTGATGGGCTTCATCCAAGTTCATGCCAACTTGTACAACAGTCCTGAAGGTTTTGATTTGGAATTCTATGGGGAGAAGCACCTGCTTCCCGTTCACCAACTCATAGGGTGTATGTCCTATTGTATTCCTCTAGGTAATTCTATAAGCCCATAAGGCTTCTAGTAATCTATCAGCCCAATCCTTGTGCTGTAGCTGTATTGTTTTAGTAAGAATGGACTCAATGACTTTGTTGGTAGATTCTACTTTCCCATTCACCTGGTAGATTTCATGTTCTTGATTTGGTATTGTTCTGTAACAGTTTTGACTAGATTAGAGGTAAATTGAGTCCCCTGATTAGTCACAATTTCTCGAGGTACACCAAATCTAGTAAAAATTTCATTAAAAAGGAATTCTACCACTGATTGTTCACTTGTAGCTGGTAAAGATTTTGCTTCAACCCATTTAGTCATATAGTCAGTACATACAAGTATGTACTTTTTCTTTTTAGATGCAGGGTTTATGGGCCTACAAAATCTAATGCCCATTTTTCGAAAGCTTCAATGACTACTTGGGTTTGACGTGGCATTTGGTCTTGTGCAGTAGGCTTACCCATTCGTTGGCATTCATCACAATTGCATACATAAGTTCTAGCATCCTTGAAAATATTAGGCCAATAATAACCAGATTACAGAACTTTATAGGCTATCCTCTTGTCAACAAAATGGCCTCCACAAGGTCCATCATGGCAGGCTTGCAAAATATCATGGATCTCATCTTCCCTTACACATCTTCTAATTACCAAATCTTGTCATGTTTTATAAAGACAATCATCATGCCACATATAGTTTGCACTTAACTGAATTACTTTCTGTTTTTCTCTAGGAGACAATTTATGAGGCATCTTCCCTGTCACAAGATAGTTAGCTACATCTACATACCAAGGAGTAAATGTAGAAATAACAAACAAATTTTCATCAGGGAAGTTATCATCTACTAGTGCATTATCTCCCATATGAATCATTCTAGATAAGAAATCAGCCACAAGATTACCCTTACCGAGCCTATCAATAATATTGATATTAAACTCTTGCAATAATAACAGCCATCGTGTAACTCTAGGGTTTATTACAGGTTTTTTCATTAAGAATTTGATGGATTAATGATCAGTGTGTACAAAAGCTTGATATCATGTAATATAGTGTCTAAATTTATTGATAGCATGGACTACAAATAACAGTTATTTTTATGTGACCGTCTAATTAACTTCTACTAGTGAAAGATTTGTACTGACAAAGTAAATAGAATAAGGCATTTGATTTTCCCTATGTCCAAGAACTTCCCCCAGGGTTGTGTCTGAGGCATCAGTACAAATATGAAAAGGAAGGGACCAATTTGGTCCTCTTAAGACAGGGGTACTTGACAATTTCTTTTTCAAAATCTCAAAAGATACTTGTCATTCATCATTCCAATTAAATTCAATTTCTTTAGATAATAACTTGAATAAAGGGGTAGCTAAGCTTGTAAAATTTGGAATGAATCTTCTATAATAGCCAGCATGCCCTAAAAAGTTGTGAACTTCTTTTTGTGAGGAAGGTATTCTAATTTGTGTGATAATATGAATCTTTGTGGGATCAACTCTGACTCCAAAACCAGAAATGTGATGTCCCAAAACAATGCCTTCAGTGAGCATCATCTTTGAATTTCCATTGCTTAGGGAAATATTAGTTTCCCTACACCTAATAAAGACTTTTTCTAGATTGGACAAATCTTCCTAGAAGTCATATCCATGGATTGTAAAGTCATCCATGTAGATTTCCACGCAATCATTGGTCAAATCAGAGAAAATGGCTAGGACAACCCTTTGGAAAGTGGTTGGGGCATTGCAAAGTCCAAAAGGAAGAACCCTATAAGCATAGGTTCTGTTGGGCCCGAGATATGATCAATTTATGACAGTTATTAGACACTTTTTGTCAAATGTATATATGTGTTTTTCATGTTTTGAAGGAGATTTTTGAAGAAATTTATGCTAAAATGGTATGATCTACACCAGGTACGTATGATTCATGTTTAATGTTGATATTGAGTATAATTCATCATGATTTTATGCTCCCAAGGATCTGATTCACGTTTTTTGGTGTTATAGGGAAAAACGCATCACGTTTCTACTTCCAACACTCAGTCCAGTACTCCTTCTAGCACTCGATCCAGCACTACGTCCAACACCACGTCCTGCACAAAAACGGTGGACGATTTGGCGGTTATGGTATTGGCGGCCAGTGGTGGGCGAATCAGAAACATGGGTTTTTTTCGTGCTTGCCCCCTTCAGCTACTGAACTCCCGACAACTCAGTTTTGATTGTTAAACAAGGCGATTATTGGCTCACTCCATTTCAGCAGTTAGGGCATCATTTAATGTAGTTTGTCAAATTTAGAAGTGGTTCAACCCTCCTGTGGTCAACCACTTGGTCTATAAACATTATAAATACCACCAAGGTGGTCAGATAATTGTTAAGGAAGTAGAAGAACTAGTGTGATAGGAACAAACACGATTTTACTCTGTTTTGCTATTTTTCATTGCCAGATTATATAGAAACTGCGTTTTTGAGTTTTCATGGTGAAATCGAATTGTTGAGTTCGTGGTGTTCTTTTAGGAAGTGACCACGACTTGTTGGGGGGCCCACTAGCAGTCTGGTAACTGTTCTTTATGTTGTTTATGCATTTTATAGTTTAGTTGTCCTCTTTATTTTCTGTACATGCATTATCGTTTTGTTAATTAATTTGTTGTTGTAGTTTAATTACTTTGACTTTCTTTTGCAGGTTAGTATGAAGGATTGTGTTAGCATGCATTGATCTTGTAGTTAGGAACTAATTTGCAAATTCATAGACTAACCCTGTGTGCAATTAGATATTAGATTATGTTTTTATTTATGCTTTTAGAGTTAAATTTAAAACAGAATTTGAAATAGAATAGAACAGAGTTTTATTACATGTCTTCTTTAACAAGGATTTGATGGATGGATATGATTAATTTCAGTTTTTAATTATAGATTGCTTATCTCATTTTTATGTAGACTTTTTAATGTCATGTTTTAATTTTTGTTCTTAAACATTTTCTTTATTGCGGTTTGAATTGTTAGAATAGATATAGCGTAGTTTCATTTCATGTACTTTCTTTCCTAGAATTAGATTGCAATTATAATTCTTAGTTAATTTAGTTATGACTTTTGCTTACATAGTATAGAAGTACGATTAAAATCTCGTTATATTGTTGATGATTAATACATGAGTAATGAATATGCAGGGTAATTGACAATTGTTTCTTTCATGGCTAAATTCTCATTGGATTGTTTAATCCATACCTTTCACTTTGCTATTGAGATCAGTATTGAGCTTATACTGCTTGAATTATCTTTTGTTGTCAAGTGCCATCGAGATATTATAAGACACCGAAGACATTCAAACAACCACCAACACTATATTTGAGTTTTCATAGGTTAAAAGATAATTTTCTTGCTTTCATAAGTTAAAAGATATAGTTTCGTGCTTTCATAGCTTAGGAGATAGTTTTATTGCTGATGTAGGATAGATAGTCTTTTGTTTTGATAGATTAAAGAGTAGTTTGCTTATTATAGATTAAAAGTTAGGTGTTAGTTCTTCTTGCTTTCAATTAAATAGATTTCCTTTTATGAATTAGAAATAGTTTTGAAGTTTAAATTAAGAATATAGTTCACTTGCCTCTTAGGCTAGATAGTTGTTCAATGAGAAGTTTTTATTAGATTACTTGCAGTAGAAGTTGTCTTAGAGTAGTTAGTTTTTTACTTGCTTTAATAGGTTAGCTAGTTGTTTACTTGCTTTAATAGGTTAGTTAGTTGTTTCACTTACTTGTTTACTTGCTTTAATAGAATAGTTGCTTGCTTGTTTATTTACTTGCTTTCATAGGGTAATTGCTCATTGAATTTAGGTTGGCAAGTTAAAATAGTTTGCTTTTATTATTTGCTTATTGTTATGCTTAATAGTTGCTTTTGCTTATTGTCATGAAATAGTTTGCTTAGTAGGGTTTTTACTTGTCTTCTTAGAACTATCCATCGATCCTTGGTCCAAAAGTACTTAGGTTACATAGTTTCAAGTTGCTTAGTTGGGTCTACTCATTAGATAGGTTTTCTTGAATAGATCAGCCTTTAGATAGCCCCTTCCTTAGTTAGACTATACTACTACCAACCCTTCTACCTTTGGCATATATTTTTCTACAACTCTAAGTTTACTTACCCCGGGTTGACAATTTAATTGAGGGTTTTTAGTGTATTTTTAGTGCATATACAACACCCATCATTTTTGGCACCGTTGTCGGGGAGTTGTCTCAAGGTAGGAAGTAGTTAGGAAATAGATCATTCCTAGACCTTAGCATTAGATTGGTGGCAGGGGAACTTTAAGATGAGAGGTGAGAACCCGCGCATCTTTTATTGCAGGTTCCCCCAAACCCAATGGTAGTTTTTCTTTTTGTTTTTGTTTACTTTCATGAATAGACCTAGAAACCAAATGATATCTTTTTCTTTTGTTTTTTCTTTATTTCATGAATAGACCTCGAGATCGAAAAGGGAGATATGTTAAATCTAAGTCAGACATTTCAACCAAGGTTCCTTTCGATATTTTTGGGGGAAGGAACGCTCCACTTATAAAATCCGCAGACCGATACCGAAAAACAGGAGCTAGCTCAACTCAAAGAGATAAAATAGTCGTTGAAGGGACTAACACGGGGAGGACTACAAAACAAGAAATTAAAGCATCAATCATATTGGGACATGAGGCAAGACCACTCGAGCCTTTCGTAGAACCAAACAATACAACATTTGCTTTTACACCACCACCATGACAGCTTAATTTTGATGATATCATAGACCCTGAACAAGTGAATATTTTGTTTGGTAGTTCAACCAATGTAATAATATCTCAAACTGATACAGAAAATTAGGCACCAATAGTCTCAACTGGCTTGAGTAGAGTCCCAGACATCCAACCCATAGGAAGACCTTTCCATCAAAGGGAAACCTTGTTCTCTTCAAAGATAAAACCACCTAGGTACTCTCTTTTTGGAAACCAAGCTAATATGGATGATCAGGAAGACCATAACAATGTAAGACACGGGGAGGAAGAAGAAACTGGAAACCAAACTGAAACTACCTTTGGACACCACTCCAAATGTCAACCTGGAGAATATTCCTCTCTCAGCACTGCCTACCTTTTATGGTAAAAACAATGAATATCTAGACAACTTCCTATTTGAATTTGACATCTTGTGTAGGAGCTACAACTACGTACAAGATGCCCAAAAACTAAAACTCTTTCCTACCATCCTCAAAGACACTGCACTAAGATGGTTCATGGGGTTAGGAGAATCAAGTATTAGGTCCTGGGAAGCCATGAAATACATGTTTCTTAAGAAGTACCAAAACTACTGCAAGACCAAAGAGTCTCGTAATGACATCATTAAAGTTAGAAGACGATACCCTCGAAGATTATATAGAAAGATTTGGTTATATCTCCTAGAAGTCAAAATACCATGCCCTCCTAGAGGATGCAATTAGGGCTCTTTTCCTTAAGGGAACTTCAGAAGAATATCTCGAGATGCTTAACTTGATGGCATTAGGTGACATATCTCATAAAACATTTGTTGAAATATGTGAAATGTGTAAAAATTACTCAAGGAGTAGAGCCAAAATAGGAAAGAATGTTTGGGACCCTTACAATAGAAACTTAAAACCAGTTAGTTCAGGAGGTATCACAAGAGAAGAGATAGGGAACCTCTTAGAAAACTTCAAAACAAATATCTTAAGCACAATAGGTTCCCAATTGGACACCGTAAAAATAAAAAAGAAACAGGAGGAGGAAAATGCAGCAATAAGCATATATTGCCCAAGATGCAGGAGGAAGCATTCCTCAAGGGAATGCCCATTAGATAACATTTTAGTTTGTGGCTTCTGTACAAAAGACCATGCCACTGAAAAATGTCCATCATTTCCCGGTTTATTAGCCATCTATAGGAGCGGAGATCCTAGGGATTATTCTTATATACCTAGGAGGCCATGGTAGCCTAGGAACCAACCCACATACCCAGATCTACAATCTCAAGTTCCACCCTATTATCAACAATAACAACAGTGTAAATCACCAAGTAGGTAAAACTGGTCTACTTAGTACCAACATCCTTGGCTTCAAGGATGGAGAGGAGGACATAACCAAGGAAACCCTCAAGCTCCACCTATCCCTATGTCCAACCATCCTTATCCTCAATTCCCACTAAACACTTCGCAGCTTTTGCCAGGTTTTGTTCCACCACCTTTACCTCTTATTCCACAACAAAAACTGCTACATTAACAAAATGCAATCTCCCTGAGACCAACACTATTACTGGCACAACCGGTGTCAAATCCCAATAATAGGCCCCTTCAACCTCTTCACAATTTTGAGATGGAGGCCTTCCCAACATATGTTATTACTCTTGTTCCATTACAGGAAATTCAACTAAGATCAGGAAAATTTCTGGATAGGAAGAGACCTTCAGTAGTTATCTAGGAAGAAGAAGAAGAAGAAGAAACCACTAAACAACCCGTGGATGACACTAGGTGGGAAGATGTTATTATGCCGAAAAACCAAGAACCCAACCTTCCTCAAAATGAACCTTCACAAATTATGAAGGTAACTCCTTATCCAAACCGATTGGTAATCGAGAAACCTACCACCCAATTGGAATTTGACATCTTGAATGAATTTAAGAATATTTGTGTCAAGATTCCCCTACTTCAAGCCAATAAAGACATTCCAATCTACAATAAGCTAGTCAAAGAATTGTGTATTACGAAGCCAGGTAGGAAGCAAAAGGACCCTCCTACATTACACTTGATAGGAGGAATTTCTGAGTACATATCAAAGCAGCCAAAACTAGCAAAATATGAGAATCCAGGAAACCCCATAGTGACCATAACCATTAATGAGGTCTCCATTGGAAACACTCTCATAGACCTACGGGCAGCCATCAATTTTATGACTGCTACTACCTTGGAATAATTATAGTTACAACCTCTTCTTCGGCCTACCCTAACCATTTTGGAATTAGCAGATCAGACTAGGTTTATACCTGAAGGGATTTTAGATGATATCATGGTTACTTTAGCCTCATGGAAGTACCCAATAGATTTTTTTGTCATTCATTCAAAGGATCCTGCCAAAGGCCATCCTGTCATTCTAGGAAGACCTTGGCTAGCCACAACCAATGCATTTATTGGCTGTAGAGAAGGGGAAATGGCCATCTCAAATGGTCTCTCTATCCAGAAGCTCACCATTTACCCTCCATATCAACCTATTATGAAGAACCTATGGTGGCTTGAATTTCCATATGAGAACGAGGACTGGGAAGAACCTGTATTGCCAAGTGACCATACATGGGCACTTCAGGAGCACAGAACAAAAAATGTGCTAAACCAGTTCATTTATGTTATCACATGTGTGGATTTTCCACAGTGTTTTCCCCAATTCGAGTACATGTTTGGGGAAGAATTTAAAGAACAATGAGATCCATCCATTTTGTCTTCAACATATTTTATCTTCGAGATAGATGAGTCTGCCATGTCTTATACTATACCCTACGGGATTAGTCCAGGAAAATTTTTACATATAAACTCTGGGCTAGATGCGGACCAACAGAAACAATTAGTAGATATCCTTAAAGAACAATCAGGAGCATTTTCCTGGGAATACACTGACATGAAGGGTATACACCCTGACACATGTATCCATCACATATATACCCAGGGGGAAGTAACACATGTTAGGCAACCTCAGAGAAGTATGAACCCAACACTTAAAGATATAGTCAAGGAGGAGATCCAAAAGTTGTTAAATGTTGGATTCATCTATCCCATATCCAACAGTAAGTGGGTATCCCTGCTTGTACTGGTTCCAAAGAAAGTGACCGGGAAATGGAGAATTTGTGTTGATTTCCGGGAACTCAATAAAGCCACTCTAAAAGACTACTTTCCTCTCCCTTTCATTGACCAAGTTCTAGACACCTTTCCTGGAAAGAAGTATCTTTCCTTTCTAGATGGGTATAGCGGGTACAACCAAATTATTATAGCACCTGAGGACCAGGACAAGACTACCTTTACTTATCCTTGGGGCACCTATGCCTTTAGGGTCTTACCATTTGGATTGTGTAATTCTCCTGCCACATTTCAACGAGCAGTATTAGGGGTATTTTTCGATCTTATTCATGATTTTGTGGAGGTCTACATGGATGAATTCACAGTCTATGGTAACACTTACCAGGAAGCCTTAGACAACTTAGAAAAAGTCCTCATCAGATGCCAGGAAATGAACCTATCTCTAAGTCATGAAAAATGAAAAATGTTGTTAACTGAAGGAGTGGTTCTAGGACATCATGTTTCATCTGAAGGGATAAAAGTCGATCCTACAAAGATTGAGGTCATCGTTAGACTTCCACCCCCCAAGACTCAGAAAGAGGTGAGAATATTTCTTGGACATGTCAAAAACTACCGGCAGTTTATTGAAAATTTTACAAAGATTGTTGCACCTATGTTTGGATTATTAATAAAAGATGTTGATTTTGTTTGTACTGAGTAGTGTCAAACTTCCTTTGAAACCCTAAAAGCTAATATTTCCATGGCACCAGTTCTTAGAGGGCACAATTGGACTCTCCCATTTCATATATCCATTGATGCTTTCGACACCACAATAGGAGGGGTATTAGGGAAGAAAGAGGACCGACAGTCCTATGCCATTTATTTTGTGAGCAAGAACTTGTCCCCTACCAAGTTAAACTAGACAGTCACCGAGAAAGAATTATTGGCAATTGTTCATGCTATTAACAAGTTTCGTCGTTACATTACAGGTTATGAAGTATTTTTACATACCGATCATTCTGCCATTAGATTCCTCATGAATAAACCCATAACTAATGGCCAAGTGAATAGGTGGCTTTTGTTATTGCAAGAATTTAATATCATTGTGCTTGACTGACCTGGTAAGGATAATGTAGTAGATGATTTTCTTTCTCGAATAAAAAATGAGGATAATGGTATCCCTGTAGATGATAGTTTCCCAGACGAGCACCTCTTTTCCATTTCTGTCAATACCCCATGGTTTGCAGATATAGAAAACTATCTAGCCACTAAGAAGTTACCGTCTCATTTGTCACCTCATGAAAAGTGGAAAATTATTACACAGAGTGCTAATTACTCTTGGGTTGGTCATGATCTTTTTCGCACATGTCCTGATTTGATTATTCGTAGATGTGTCTGAGAGGATGAGGTGTCTGAAATACTATGAAGTTGCCATGATGGACCATGTGGTGGCCATTTTTCTGACAAACATACAACATATAAGGTGTTACATTCAAGTTACTATTGGCCTAGCATTTTCAAAGATGTTGCCAAGTATGTGAGAAGTTGTGATAGTTTCCAAAGGATAGGAAGACCTACGTCAGCTGATGAAATGCCTTTGCGTGCCCAAGTTATGATAGAACCCTTCGAAAAATGGGCCCTCGACTTTGTAGGACCAATTTCACCCATGTCCCATAGGAAGAACTATATTTTGGTTTGTACAAACTATGTCACCAAATGGGTAGAGGCAAAATCCCTATTCAAGGCTACAGAGAAGTTTTTTTTCCGAATTCATCTATGAAGAAATATTTATTCGCTTCGGTGTCCCTCGTGAAATTGTTACCGACCAAGGAACTCGATTCACTTCCAAGCTAATGAAAGAGCTAACAGAGAAATATGGGATTAAACAACGTAAATATTTCCCATACCACCCGCAAGCCAATGGTCAGGTAGAATCCACAAACAAAGTTCTGGAAGCCATCTTGACCAAGACTGTTCAATTACATCACCAGGATTGGGCTGATAGGCTCTTAGAGGCTTTGTGGGCATATCGGACCACCTGGAGAAATACGACTAGGCATACCCCTTATTACCTAGTGTACGGGAAACAAGTACTTCTACCTATAGAATTCCAAGTAAGGACCTTCTGTATTGCCGTAGAATTGGGATTGAAATTAGATGAGGCTCAGAAGCAACAAGCCCTACAATTGAATGAGTTGGATGAAATCAGGAAAGATGCCATCCAATGGACAATATTAGTCCAAAACCAGAGGAGAAAGTGGCATGAAAAGTTTATTAAGAAGAAGCACTTTCAACCTGGTGATTGGGCTTTGTTGTTTGATTCCCGATTCAAAACCTTCAAAGGAAAACTCACCACCTGGTGGTTGGCCCCTTACAAGGTAGACACTATATATAATAATGGAGCTGTAAAAATTAAAACAATTGACGATGGACAAGTATCCTTTGTGGTAAATAGACACCAACTAAAATTTTATCATAAGCCCATTTCCAAAGAGTATTTTCTACAGGTCATGTCAACTGACAAGGCATTGGCCTTAGTAGATGGGGAAGTCCCCCCTTGTTCTTGAAAAGTTTTCTTAATTTTCTATTGTATATGTTAAGAACCAATACCAGATCTGAAGATATAATCAACACAATTACTGAATACACAATAGATCCACAAAGCAAAATAGAAGAAACCACACAATATTATTACCAAACCCTTGCGGTAGGGCAACACCATACAATGGATCCTATTATGGAAGGGATCCTCTCCTGTTCACTTGCCTCTTTGAGGGGGCATCCTCCTATTGAGCTACCGCTCCAAATACAATACTTCT
>CBVK0103114654.1:0-17421 GCA_900067695.1 Picea abies
GATGTCTAGGGTTTTGGAATTCATTTTTATTGTAAAAAGGCCTTCAGAGGCTCATTGTACTCATCTTCTTGCAAATGAGCATAGCCGTCAAATATCTTCTCAGAGATAAGTTGACACCATTCTAGTAAGCTTGTTTTCAATCTACATTTTGCAGTTTTCAACATATTTCTTATTGAATAGAAGTCAAGTTTTAATGTATATCTATTATTGTTCATTGTATCTCTGTGTTAAAATTGTAAATTTTTGGTTTCATTTCATTCCGCTCATAAATCCAGATCAAGGACTGCAACTCACTCCGACAGACACCCCTCTGATGAACGATTGAGATATATCATTCTACATATCCGAGAGATAAGATTTAAAGTGAAGGCCTAAGGGCCTCCATGCCCAACTAGAACCACTCTTGTCCTATCGAACAACCAAATTTCGACACATATCATCCTCCAAGTATGTTTATTTCCATGTTGGCATCTTCGTAACCTTGACCACCGAGATGTCACACCACGTCACCATGACATCTCCATTATCTCTCATCCTGCTAAAATCACACTAGATCTATGACTAAGAACATGGGAATATTTCTCTATGTATATATGATCCTCCTTTTCTCTTGGATTCCCTCCCATTGGAGTGTCTCAACTTCGAGCATCCAAGGTCACTTCAACCCTCAGACTCCGACAACACTCACCACAATGGATCCAATGGCCCAGATCTCTATGAAGCCACTCTTTGATGGATCAACGGCTATCGGATTCCCTCGTGGTTATAATCCATACAACCTTGCACTCAAACATACCTATGGTAGTGTCCTCCAACCAATGGTGGAGATTTTTTCATCCTCATATCCAATGGTCGTCAATTAAGGGTGACCAACCAAAGGCTTAGGCCCAACAAGGGCCCACCAGATCACTTGACACATCCATCTACTAACATGTGGAAATGGGGGGCATATCACAAGATGACATTTCATGTACTAACATGTGGAAATGGGGGGCATATCACAAGATGACATTTGGAAAGGTACAAAGGATGATGAGGCATCAACTGGACATACGGACTGGGTGTTTGACATGGCGATCAAAATTACACAAGGTGCAACTCCACAGGGTTCGATGACACCCCGTGTTTCACGCACATGTCACAAAGGTTTGGCCTTTGTTTATACACTGTTCATTCAACTTTCCCCACATGCATGTCGGATAAATATTTATGCATTTCATAGATTGACAGTGGATAACCCACTTATAAGCTCGATCGACTATGATTGCTTATTGGTTTCCTTGCTAGGCATACTGTCAATTTAGAGGCTCACATCATAAAGGGGAGGCTATTTGAGATGCTAGGGCCATGATGGATCACTCGAGCACTATTCCACGATTTTCTAGAAATCGTTACACCTCGACATTGTCTGATAGCCAATAATTAATTCAAGAAATACCACTAGAATTTATGTAACAGGTCCCTTCAAGGCCCGGCATTGTAAACCTAGGGCTATGATACCAATCTGTGACACACCCAGAGAAGAAAACCCAAATTTTTTTTCTGTTATTTTAAATACGACTTTCTCCATGCTCGGCTTGAAAACATACCCACTCCTCTGGTATCTCTAAATTCTCCCTCGTTGAATATTTTTCATTTCTTATATCAATTAATTAAATGAAGAAGCACAAAATATACACATGCATTCATCAAGATTCTTGTTAACTGTAAAAATAAAATATTAACATGTCATACATGAAAATAACCAACAAACAATATTAGTACAACCACATCATATCTCATAGATAATAATATTACACAACATAAATAAATATACACCAGAGAAAACCATGACAGAGAGAGCACTTATCCTTATTAAATCAATCACCAATTGACTGCATATGAAGGATGTTCCACCCAACCACAGAAATTGTTGTTCCAAGTATCAACAAAAACTCACCCTTGAGCTAGGGCTATGAATCCATAGGACAGTTCCAGGGTTTCACTCAACTTCCCAAAACAGTAAACATTCAAGATCTCACAGGTTTCTCAACACACAATCTAAATGACACCATCTCTCTTCTTTCCAGCATTCACAACCCAATATAATGGACCCCCTTTGTTTCCATGCAGTCCCTTAGGTTATCAACCTCCTTCCAGGAACACAATGCATATGATCAAGAATATCCATGTTGGGACTCTCAGGATTCACAATTGTGAACAAAACTTAATACTTGCCAATGCATCTTAGGCATGCAAACATTAATTCATGGTTGGAATACACCAGCAATTCCTACAACCAACAATATTGGTTTCATCCTAAAAAATTCACCCCCATGTCCCAATCCAAGAACAAGAATTAATGAGAAATGATAAATGAGCAATAATGAAGGAAAGTCTGAAAGAGGGAATGGAGAAGAACCCCCAAAAATCCCACAAGATGGGTTTATATATTTACATGAGAAATCAAGAACCACATGGCCTTCCTCCAAGAAGCTCATGTAACCACCTCTCTCCATTAGAAAAATTATGGGTAAATAAAAATATAATAAAATGACTTATCCCCTTAATCTCCCTCTCTCGTGGAATCATAGCCCCCTATAACTCTTGTCGTTGACCATCTAGCAACCAATGATGTATTTTGTTATTAATGATGATCAAAGTATTACATTTACTAGGCACTTTGGCTTATTTCAATTGTTTGGGTTCTCTATCCTTTCATCAAATAAACCAAAATATATTATTTAACATGGGGACTAAAAAATGGGGTATTACAAATTTCCTCTGGGTACCTATTATGCAAGTTTTCTAGCAAATATGAGAAAAACCTGTAGTTTATATCTAATTTGTGAACTATATAATAGTCAAACTGATTAGTAGGGTTAGGGAATCATAATGTTATTGCAACCCATGAAACAAAGTACAAATAGCATGCAAACTAAGGTAAAGCTCAATCTATAGATGCAAAAATGATACAACAAGAAAATAATGAACTCTTTTATACTAGAGGATAGGCCTTTTGAAAGAAATTGGGGAGAGTGGAATGATGCATATGGTCTCCACCACGCTTCTTGGGAGGGTCCTTTAATCCAAGATGAATATCTCTCTTCTTTAAAAACTCTAACGAAATGCTTATGAAATGAGATTGATGAAGCTCAATAAAGCATGTGGCTATGAGAAAATGAGGTGAATAAGAGGGCTTCTGATCTCAAATTAATCTCAACAACATAACCTTGCACATCAATTTATTTTTGAATGGTCCCCCCTGACCTTGTATTTATAGTGAAGATGATCACCTGGAAAAATCTTGTTCTGAATGTGAAAAAGATTTTTTTGGAGTCAACTGAAGAATGTCGATGTGACATTCAACTGCAACTGTAGTGATTTACCTTTAATGTGAACAATGATGAAGGCATGTCTGCATTATATTGTGCCACTGGTCATAGTCTTGACGTGTTTGACTGACTTGCATTACTTTCAAAGGAAAATACATGCAAGTTGCACAAAATTCAACAAAGAAAATCACACAAGTGCATAAAACCACTATTATAAATTGTTTTATTCACTTCTTGAAGTGAAGTTTAAAATCCATAGGATACCTTTGTTCTACTATATCTTTATCCACTAGCGATGTTTTTTGTGATTGCCTTAATATCTCTATGAGTGAGATTTAGGTGATAAGAGTGCCCTACTATCTCCTCCTCCTTTTCAGTTGTGCTAGTGTTGCATTAGGACCCTTCGATGCATGCACCTTCCATTTATGATGAAACTTTGTTTCGACTTGGTTTTCTCTATAGGTTTTATCTTGACCCTGATTTGACGATGGTAAGGGATCGTTCACAGTCTCGTGTGATTAATGGTCCTAATTTTTTTTATTTTTCATTTTATATTATTAATGATCTTATATATAATAATAATAATAATAATAATAATAAATTTAAAAAAAATCACAAAATCATTGGGTAGGAAACACGGGGTATTGCATGAGGCCAAGATTCCTTCCCCCATGACTCTAAGAGATAAAAAAAAATTAAAACAAAAAGATATATTGGACCATACCCAACTCATTCTTCTCCTAGTTTTTTTTCTCTCAAGGTTTTTATGAAGATGTCTAAACATGACCATGCTTCCATGGATGAACACTCAAAGGATGTATCCATGGGTCCATGGATGACTACCTCAAGGGTATGTCCATGGCCACCATGGATGGCCTCTTTTCTCCTCTACATAGGTAGCCTTAGATCCTTTCTCTCTACAAATGACGTGACTATGGATTGAGGAGGGAAAAAATGGTGGTAAACCATATTGGAAGGGTCATGACTAGTGGCTTGGTCTTTGATGTGGTTATACAGTGGAATATGACTATAGAGTGGTAATATTTTTCCTCCATCATGGGCTTGGTCTTGGTTGTGCACATGAGAATTGGTTTGTTGGTCCAACAATGTTCGTTAGTAGTGGAGGGCTTGTTCATGGCCTCCTTGCATACATGGCCATGGAAGAAATATTGAACCCCTTGGGGCCTCAGAAATGGTGGCCATGGCCAATGACCTCCAAGCCTGGCATGGCATGACATGGCCATTCCCACCTTGCACATATAGAAAAACAATTTGTTTTTTGTTTTTTTGTTTTTTTTCAACAAAGTTTTAAATTATGTTTTAATTTTTTGTTATATATATATATATATATATATATATATATATATATATTATATATATATATATATATATATATATATATATATATATTATAATACCCATTTTTATTTATAAAATAATTTAAATCCTAGGTTTTCTTTAATAATAAGTAGATCTATCAATATTAAAATCAAATTTCATTTTTTTTAACATATTAAATAATTTTTGTTACATATATAGCTCATCTGACTCTAAATTTTTGTCTCTATCCCTTGTACAAGTGAGGCCTTTCATAATTATGAAGGTGACCTCTACATTTGGTTTAAATCCAGTGAATAGATGGCTTGGAAAGAAGTACATGATTCTTTTCCTACTGGTTCTCCTATCCTATTCTAGGTTTTCTAGGTAGTCCCTTAGTGTATTTCGCTGGTAGAATTATCTACCATGTAATATGGAACCTAGTTCCAAATTGCAGGCCCTCCTCAAGCTTATGGGTTGTCCATTTGTGGGATATTTCTCTCTTTGTAACACAATTTGTATTACATTTTAGTTGTAGTTACGTAGACCCTAGGCACCAATTTTTAAATAAGGGCTCTGATACCATGTGTAAGACCCTTCACAAGGGTTTAAGATTTATAGACTTTGTACTAAATTTCTACTATAAATGAGTGGACATTCTATGTATATTTAGAATGGTTATGAACTTGTAAAATATTTCCATTATAAAATTTAGACTTGTTTCTCTTTTTTATGCAATCAAAAGAATTTCTATTTATTTCCTATAGTATGCAAACTTTCTTTTACAACAATTTCAATTTCAATTTAGAATCACAATATAATTCATTTAACAGTTTCATAATTTAACAATTTAACAATAAATGATAAGAGTTATGATAAGGAGGGGAATATCTATTGTATTTGATTTAGTCCCTTGATGTAGCTCCAATTAGGTTCCCTCCTCTACTAATTGGAATGCCCAAATTGGATTTACCTTTCAACTAGCTAGTACCTGCCTCTCCAACTCCCTAACTCTAGGAAAACTTCAAGGTTTATTATCCCTTCATGCCCAAATCTATAGAACAACACATCCCACTAGTATCTCCAAATTTCAATCTCTCTCACATTTCAGAGTTCATAGAGTCCATAGTTTTTCACTTCGCAGGTTCTCCTTCCCTTCGACCCAATATTTTTCCCAAATCTCGTAATCCCCTCTCCTTTCCCCAATTTTCATTTTATCCTTCACTCCCATCACCTTCCTAGTCTCCTTAGGAAGGTCCTAGGAAGGTCAACTATAATAAAATAATCCTTCTGTGATAGCCATCTAAGATTTATTCCCTAACATGCTATCTATATTACTAAATGCAATTCAATTTAGTAATGTGTGTACTAATGATAACAACCATCAAATCTAATGCATAATTCTTGTATTCTCACAAAATCCCATGATGAATCAATCAATAATTGTAACAACCCAATTATATTAATTAATGATCATAATTAATTAAGGTAAATTAAATCATTAATGTACTAAAAGTAAATTTATTTAATCATCAATTTATCTAAGGAATTAATTATTGAAATAATTAGATTTTATCATTTTATTTATTTATTATTTGAATTAAGTAATGTAACAAAAATAAAATGGGAAGATTTTATTTAGGAGAGGATTTGATTGGAGGGGAGAAGGAGAAATCGGGAGGAGAAGAAAGGATACAAAAAAAATTTGTGGTTTTTTACTAGTGGACTGGAGTTACTGGGATTGCAGGCTTAGGGGGCCAGGAAATCTAATTTCCTGGAGCTAGGGAGTTGGAAAGGCTTTGTTCCTAGCTGGCTGGGAGGATTCATTTTTAGGCCAATTCTCAAGACAAGTGATCAATAGGAAGAAAGAAAGGGGCAACCTGAAAAAGGAGAACTTCTCTTCAACATGTATTTCAATGATTTTAATTCTTGTTTTTTTTTATGTAAATACAAGTTAAAAATACATAGCTATAACCTTAGATTTATTTGTTCATATATAAGAAGAGAACCATAAATTAGAACCAGAAATGTGATATTAGATTTACTTGATGAATATACAAACATAATTTAGAGAAAATTTTTATTGTTAAAACTCTAAACCCATGATATAAGGGATGAGGCTCTAAAAAATATATATACTAATATAATACCAATAATTCATCAGTCAAAACAATTTAATACAAATTGAAAAATACACCAAGGTCATCATAACTACATCAAGAAAATATTTAATACACAAAAGGGAATAAGAAAGGCACTAAGTTTACATTTCTAATTCCCGATAGCACTCTCAACTAAACTGAAGCCCCCTTCCTTCTTAACCTACTTCCATCTTCCACATCCTATATTTTCCTTTATTGGACTATGCTAGAGTGTCAACTATATTTATCTAACTCCAGATAGAAATCATAAGTGGAAGTGTCAACTACCTTGAACAAGCTTCCCCAACAAGAAACATGAATTTTACATCACATGTATGTGGGATTTTGGCTTAACATAAATCTCCCATGAATCTAGGTTTTTGAGGATAAATGGTGGGAAATAACTCCACCCATCTTGATAGAACTAGGCTCAACACCTTATCATTGACCATATTGTGGTGTTATTGTTGTTCTAAGATATTTTACATTGAATATTTAATTTGGGAAACCATGTTTCTTGTAAAACTTTCACTTTCCCAAATATCATATCAATGCATTGAACCAATAAATAAATAACAGAGTAATGCTTCCTATTATCACCCAAAAATGGTACACCTATGGAAAACCACAAGGTCATTGAAATATGCCTCAAAATAGTATGGGCACCATTCATTCCACTTCATTCCACTTCATTCCACCTCAACTTGATCTAAGGAAACACATATCCAAAACTCATCACCTAAGAATTCCAATGCACATTTTACCCCCAAAATGTTCATTCCCTTGTAGAAATCACCCCCAAAAGTTGAAAGGGATTGAAAAAGCTTCGTTTTTATAACTATTTTTTCCTGTAATTTTCCAGAAAAGTAAAATACCTAAAAGTGGACAAATCTAAAACCTAAAAATAGTTGTTAAACTTGATATGGTAAAAAAATATTTATTTATTATGACCATGTCAATGGGGGTTTAACCACTATTTTTCTTATAAAAATCAAGAGATCTCTCCATTTTCATCATCCATCCACATGTAAGTACATGTTGTTGTAATTTCCCTAGAATTCAAGAGAAATTGTTTCTCTTGATAACACTTGTGAATCATCCATGATACTTATAGCCATATGAGAGGGTATCTACCATGCACTTGGGAAGCAAAATCCCCTCCCAAGGAGGAGGTCTTAGAGACACTTTATCCAGGGATCTTCTTCGTAGGTGATATTGTACTTGGCCTCCTATTGGTAATGGAAAAATTCTTTTATTCTTCATAATATTTCCATTCAAGTTTTATTTATTTCTATTATTATTATTTATTTCCTTTCATGAATGATGCAAGATTTAGGGTAAAATATCTAATTAGAGTTAGGGTTTTTAGTTCTCTTTTCCATACTTTGTCTATATCTATAAAACAACCTATAGATTTAGACGTTTGCACACCCTTGCTATAGATTTCCACCAACAATTCCTAGCATACCATTTCTCATTTGATTTCCATGACATCTATCACTTTAGTATCACACTTATTTGACTATCACATAGTTCATTCAACATGTAGGTTAATTTATGACACAATATCATACATAACCATAAAACTATTGATATGTGATTTCCATGTTACTCATCTATGAATAATGTAAACCAACTAGATATTCATCATGTGCATGGTACTTATTGATTTGTTAAAACATGTCATTCAAACTAGTATCCATGTACCAAAATTTTTCATTTAAAACTTGCATGTTAGAATTAAATCGCACAACATCCATCATTAATCACATAAACAATAACTATTCATAATACTCACATAAATGTAGATCCACATGTCTATATACTAAAGTTCCATCATTCTAACCATGTTCCATAGATAATAAGCAAGGAAATACAAGTAGGTCATAATGTAGTTTAGCTTCCTAAGTCAAAATCAGGAAATATAGACCATGTGTACAAATATGTTGGTTGACCCTAATTACCTAAGTGTTACTACAAAATATAATAGAATAGAAGAACCAAGAAGAGGTGTTTGGAGATTCTTTTGAGTTTGCACCATCCTATTATTATAACCTTGTATATTATCATACCACTAAGGAAGTGTATTGAAATAGCAGTGAAGTTGGTCCATATTACATCCTACCCCTTACATGTTTTCAATGTTTTCCAGAACTCATGAATATTGCTTCGAAGAGTGAAAGTGGGTGGTTTATAGGTAGTTCAAGCAACTTCACAATGGTAGTCATGAATAGTGTGAGTGTGACCTCTTAGGGAAGCTAAAATTATCTTTAGTGTTTCTACAAGAGTAGTGTCAATGAGAGAACAACTAGGACCCCAAGGAATTGTGTTGGTACAAAGTCATAAAAGAATGGTGACAAATTAGTTGAATGATTCATCTTTGTGGTTTCCCCTATTTCATGATAGAGGTGATGAGCACACAAAACAACACTGGTTCCTCTACAATTCCACTTGGAATGTGCAAACAACCCCAAATGCTACATGACGGGTGAAATTCCAAACAACATTGTGAGGAAGAGAATTGCAATTATACATGAAGTGTAAGCAAAATGCTCTTGTTTGGCATGGTGTGAATTTGGTTTGGTTAAGGGGAAATTTTGTGAAGGAGTTATAGAAACCAAAATCAAAATAGTATTGCATTGAATAATTAATGTAGATTAAGTAGAAAGTGGGTGAGACCATTTAAGAGTATGACAACGAGCTTTGAGATTTGATGAGACAATTAAGCTACAATATTCGGGAAGTATAGAATAAATAATGGTTCATTAGTGGTCTATTACTCCATCTACATACACCATTTCTACAATAGTGGATGTTGACATAGTATGAATCTTTGTAATTTACTATGTGGCTAGAGTCTATAGGCATATTGGTAGAAGCTTCAAATTCTAGGTTGATCATAGGGTTAGCACAATTCAAGTACCAGTTAACTACTTTATTAGAGGAAATTTAGGAGTTGATGAAAGAAAATACAAGTAGAAGATACGTAGTGTGGTATATGTTGTCTAAAATAGAGGGATACTTATCGAAATATTACCCCATAACCCAAATATATGTTATATTCATGGCTAATCCATTCCTAGGAAGTATGTTAAAAAAATAAGATGTGGGACTCTATGAGATATGTAGGAACTTGGGACATGACTCACATCATTGTACGCTATTGTAAAAGTACAATAACACTGTAGTGATAGTACAATACAAATTTTGTAGGGTAAAAATACACCATATAGAGGAATATCATGCATTATCTATGCTCACCAAGATATTTGAAAATAATTTATTTACGACGGAATTGAGGGGAGGTGAAAAATAAAGGAAGAATCAAAATCAAGATAACGGGGATCTGAGAAATTATGCACACAATTGTCCATAGCTTTGTTAACCTCGTTGAAATAAATATTGTAAAAATGGGCATGGCATTGAGGATTGCTCCATGTTGATAGAAAATTGGGATGCATGGGACATAAGGAAATGTGGTGTGAAAAAGGTTAATTACAAATCATATATCCTTAGTGGTGTTGATTCAAGTCAAGTATGCATTAACATCAATATTATTACCCATAGTGGAGTGAAGATAACGTAGAAGTGGGAGACATAGATCAAGGACTTGTTTTCAGATCTCTATAAGAAAAAGGCACCCACATTTGATCTTGCACAACATAAGGAATTTATATGAGACATGGTGGAAGTCATGAGGGAAGTCATGAGGAAAGTTATACATGTATAGGATACTAATACATAGGATATAGAGAGACCATGTTACATGATACTACTACATTTGGCATCAAAATTTGATGTCTAAATTGACATTTGTTGAAAAATAATAATTTAACATCGAAAATTGGTGAAAAATAAGAATTATGTTGTTTGTTTTAAATTTTACCCCTATAAAAATTCCTTAATCAATGATATACATTAGACATTTCTTAAGCTACATTATAGACATTTCTTAAGTGACACCACATTTCCATTTCTCACAATTCTATCTTCAAATAAAACTTACATCAATATACTATTGCTTATGCGATGTTTAATGGTTTTTTTGTAATCAATGATTATTTTATACTTTCAATGTGTCTACTGATAGAGTTTTTTTTCCACGATGTTGAAAATATTTTTGTGCACAAGAAAACAACCTTGATTTTTTAAGAGTTGGAATTAGGTGACATAATGCTATAGATAAAAAAAATTATCCATAATCGAAATTTTGCTCAGTTAAAATTTTTTAATACTATTTTAATTTCTTATTTGTGAAATTATTAGAATGTATTCTTATCGTGCTAATGAATGGGTTGAATTTTTTTTAGAAAGAGAAAACAATGTCAAATTAACCTAACTTTGACATTGGTGCATCTGACTAGTTGGATTATATACAGTCTATAATCAATGAAGCATTTTCTCTCACTATAGATTTTGATCTTGATGAATGCAATTATTCTGTGCATACAAGCAATCATGAGAAACCATCTCAGAATCATTTCAAACTTCATGATATTGGTGATGGGAAATTTTATTTCACTTGAATTAAATGCAAATGCATATTGGTGATGGGAAATTTTATTTCACTTGAATTAAATGCAAATGCATATAGATAAGAAGAATTAATGGGTCATCATATAGGAAACATTTCTTAGAGCATGGGTACATGAAGGGGGATCCCAATATCACCCATTGATAAGATAGAAAAAACATGTTTTTTGACATGTTTTAATAGTTTTAATATTTCATTACTAATTATATTTATTAATTTGTAATTACAAAGAGAAAAACATTTATTCTTGGAATTACTAATGCTATAGTTCATAGCTGTAACAACCCATTCGGGTGTTACCTTAATTTTTTTTTTTAAATACCAAGTAACTAGTAAGAACCATATACCACAAGTAGGTTGGATCTAGAATCATCAAAACCATATATAAAAGATAACAAGTACACTATATAAGGAGCATGCCAAAAGCCCATAAAGAACATGAAACTGTACCATCAATCAATGAACCAACACGAATCACATTTAAATACTCAATGAAAAGTACTTGAACTTGTAGCTTGTAGAAGTCCAAGGATGATCCAATTGCACTCCAGCTCCCATAAATAATCATATAAGAATATCACATGAACCAACCTTCAACAGATCCCATAAACATGATATAAAAAGAAACCACAAACCAATATTTAACAGATCCCATGAACTAGTATTCAATAAATAGGGGGAATTGCAACAAGGGTCAATTATCCACCCAACCATTGTAGCCACATTCACAAGTGTTTCCCCCTGAGAAGGGATCAATATTAATGAGGTAACACAAATCATAGTTCATAGCAACTCTGATGAATCCAACCCAAATGTGATTCAGAAAAAATGAATCAAGCTTATAATAATTCAACCTAGGTGTGGTGGAAAGGATCCTAAAATTGCAACAACTACAAATTCCGTAGGATTATGGTGTGTAGGGGTCTTACTACCACCTTCATATGATGATCATAACCATAGTGGTACTACCCTTCAAGCAAGTATCTTACTAAAATTTTTAGGTGGTGATCAAAACCACAATAGTAGTGGCATACTCCTCTGCAAGGATCTTACTACCACCTTTAGTTGGTTATCACAATCACTCATTAGTGGCATCCTGCAATTTGGGCTCAAGGAAAAAGTACAAGGAGTAAGGATTCCAACTCAGGAATATTGATCTTTAGTACCTCTTCATGTTGTATGCACACTCTTAAACCATTAATCCACACATAATCAGTTGGAACATACACCATTCTTCCCCAACCCATCACCCTCATACACAAGTGCATCAATCATATTTATCTCCACATATATTTTTCTCATAAGCTATCCAACCACAAAAATGGGTAGGCCACTTCTTTTATAATTCATCTTAATGTAACATCTTCCTAAGATTTGTCTCTTAGCCTTTCCTTTTTCCATGCAAGCAAATATTTGGTCTTGGGGTGAATTTACAAGTGTTAAGAATAGGGTAAAAATGAATTATAACCCTTTCCCCTTCTACACATTTACCTAAGTTAACTTTGGAGGTCGTTTTCATGTGTTTTTTCCCATTTCCCAAGCTTCCTAGGCACTAGGATTAGATACTAATCCTCATTAAGAAAAGAACCATTCCCTTGAGTGTATTTCCCCACTATCCACTGAGTTTTTACTTGTAACAAGTTATTCCATCCAAGATACTAATGTGTATAAGACATCACCATCATAATTAATATTACCATAATATGAAACATATCAATGACAAAGAATCCTACATCTGTATATGTGATCAATCATAATATGAAGCCAACCAATAGCAAGGTATCCAATACATGTATACACCATCAATCATAATAGGAATCAATCGATGGAAATCTATCTGGCACATGTATGCTTCAACAATAATAGTATGAAATTGATTCAATAAAAATGTATCCAAAACCTGTATACTTCATCAATAATAATATGAACCAATCAATAACAAGGTATTTGATGCATATATACTTCATTAATAACAACAACAATGTATCCAACACATGTTTACTTCATCAATAACAATATGAACCAATCAATAGCAAGGTATCCAACACATGTACACTTCATTAATAACAATAGAAAGGTATCCAACACATTTATACTCCATCAATAACAATAGCAAGGTATCCAACAATTATATAATTCATCAATAACAAGGAATCCAACATGTGCATACATATCAAAGGAAATGTATCCAATACCATATACATCATAATACGACATCTATCATGTGCATATATCATTAACCATATCAAGGAAAACTATCCAACACTGACGTACCATCATAACAAGGCATCCAACATGTGTATGCATATCAAAGGAAAGGTATCTAGTACTGACATACATCATAACAAGGATAAACCATATTAAATAATCATTGAAGGTTATCGTTATTGCAAAGTCATAGTTTGGAGTACTAATTCTTTATGCAATAACATCATTGGTATAGAGACTATCAACATATTAATAAGTGTATATAGCTTCAATCATGCTATCATGCTAACCATCGTTCAATAATTACTAATTTGCATGCCATCATTAATTAATTAGGAGATATTAGTACCCATCATGAACATGGCAATCACATAGGTGTCTAGGTCCATCATACTCAACCCTTCATAGAAGCAAGCAAAGGGGGATGGTGAGTCCTAAACACCATCTCCTATGAGTTAGAATAAAGCATCAATGCATCATGATACATTTATCATATTAACATCATATCAAAAATAAAGATTACAAGGGTACATTTATCAAGTCACACATATGTCTCAAGGCACTCAGTAAATATCTCACAAGGGATCGTCCCCAAAATAAGAATCCAACTAACCATATAACACACTCAAGGTCTAGGGAGAGGGTAGCTAGCACATAACACAAAGCCTAGTAATTACTGGTAGGAAACACACACATACTAAGGTGCTCTTCATCAACAATCGATCGCCAAGAGAAACCTCAACCATCATCCATGGAAGATGATACTTATAAGAAGCGGTTAGTAATGATCAATGAAGTTTCAATCATCCATAAACAATAATAACATCCTCCATCACAGACAACCAAATATTTCGTGCAGTACCCACACACACCATAAGGTGTTACGATTCCCCATACTTAATAGGGCTATGGCCTTAAAGCCAAATCAATATTATGTAAACAAATATTAAAATTTATTTATTTCTAGATCCCCAAATCATACATCATCTTCTTCGATCATACAATCATTATCATCAATTAAACCCATATTACCCTTTCAAATAATACTAACCCTTACTACAATTATTATTATTTGATTATTATCTCCTCCACCGAGTTATTTATAAGTCATTAATATCATCCAATTCCTCAACATCAATTATGTATCTTTAGTAAATCATTCTTACTTCATTGAAATGTAATATTGTCATAAAATAATATAAAACTAAAAACAGTTTTATTTCAATTTTATTTCAATTAACCATGTTAATTTTACAAAAGATCACATCCTCATGTTAAACATAAATCTATGTCATACCCAAATAACCATCACCCAACAATATAACAAAAAATAAAATAATATATCTATTATCTTATTATAAATCACACTTTTATTTAATATTATATAGTGCACTTGCCATAATTTAATTATTTAAAATATCTCCCATAATTATTTATAACATATACACTTATATATATTAAAACTATTAAAATAATTTATTCTTGTCTACATGACTTCCTCTTTGATATAAACATTTAAAAGGCAAATTCATTTCACCGCAACATCTCTATTAATATATTTTATCTTAAAAATACTTATGTTCTTCTCTACCATTAAAAACATAAATACCAAATAACCAATCATAAATAAAAATAACTTTACTTTTATACCATTAAAAACATAAATACCCAATAAACGATCATAAATAAAATAACTTTATTTCCACCTTTACGTGTAGATTTTATTAAAATGAAAAGATGGATGACAATGTAAGGACATGAAATGATTCCAATCAACCTTCTCTACCATTAAAAACATAAATGCCCAATAACCAATCATAAATAAAAAATAACTTTATTTCTATACCATTAAAAACTTAAATACCTAATAAACAATCATAAATAAAACACGTGTGCAACTTAGTCTCTGCCAAGTAGATTTAGGAATGGAGATGATAGTTGACCGCTTATAATTATTTATGATGATGATTTTTGGAAGATGGGGAGATATGAGGAATATTGTTAAAAAAAAATGATAAGAAAATTGTAAATATTAAAAGCTATATTGAAATTACATTGAATAGTAATTGAAGATATAACTTCTATCTTATTTTACAGTTATTGAAAAAGAATCTACCCAGGAATAGATGACAGGAACAAACCAATTAGTATGAAATAGAATCTTTCCATAAAGTAATATGAAACGTAACATGTGAAGAGGATATATGATAATATAATCTGACGTAAATCATGGTTTAATGTGTTTTAATGGGAGATGTCATTGAGGTATTCGCTTATTAATCAGTAATCAAAGCATAATTAATCTGCATTGGGAAGGGCGCGAAGGTGGCGGAGATGGAAGGGAGCGATAAATACTTTGAAACTTTTAAAGCTTGCGAGTTTGAGGAGTGTGGGGTGGAATTGTAGATCACAGAAGTTTTGGGTGCAAGATGTATATCATGGAACACGGGGGATGAGAGTTCGATAATGCCAACCTAGGAACCCATGGCTATAAAATTGGCTAAGTATGGAAAGGAAGGGTGGTTGGTCGGACTCCCGTAAATCATGGTTTAATGCATATTAATGAGATATGTCCTCGAGGTTTTCACCTAAATCACGATTTAATGCGTTTTAATGGGACATGTCCTCGAGGCTTTCACTTATTAATGTCAATCCTTTCGAACTTGTGTGGTGAGTTGTTACTAAGAAAAACATAATTAATGTACATTGGGAAGGACGCGAAGGTAGCAGGGATGGAAGGGTGAGATAAATTCTTTGAAACTTTTTGTGAACCCGGGTAGAGTGAAGATTGTGAGTTCAAGTGGGGTGGAATTGTAGAGCACGAAAGTTTTGGGTGCAAGATGTATATCACGAAACATGGGGAATGAGAGTTTGATAGCGCCAAGACGGGAACCCGGGGCCATAAAATTGGCTAAGTATGGAAAGGAAGGGCGGTCGGTCGGGCTCCCGTAAATCGCGATTTAATTCCTCAAGGTTTTCGCTTATTAATGCCAATTTGTTTGAACATGTGTGTTGAGTTGTCACTAGTAAAAGAATAATCAATGTGCATTGGGAAGGGCGCGAAGGTAATAGGGATGGAAGGGAGCGATAAATGCTTTGAAAAATTTGTGAACCTGGGTAGAGTGAATCTTGCGACTGGAGGAATTGTAGACCACAAAATGTTTCGGTGCAAGATGTATATCACAGAATTGTAGATCAAGAAAGTTTTGGGTGCAAGATTTATAATAGTGCCAACCTGGGAACCGACGACCATAAAATTGGCTAAGTATGGAATTGTACATCACAAAATTTTTGGGTGAAAGATGTATATCAAGGAACATGGGGAATGAGAGTTCGGTTGCACCAACCTGCGAACCGACGGCCATAGAAATGGCTAGGTATGAAAAGCAACGACGGTCAGTCGGACTCCCATAAATTGTGGTTGAATGCGGTTTTTTCTTATTAATGCCAATAAACGAACCTATGTGTTGAGTTGTCACTAGTAAAAGCATAATGAATGTGCATTGGGAAAGGTGGGAATCTGGAGGGGATTGAAGAGAGAAATAAATGGTTTGAAACTTTTGTGAACCCGGGTATAGTGAATCTTTCGAATTCCAAGAGTCTGGGGTCGAATTGTAAATCATGAAAGTGTTGGGTGCAAAATGTATATCACAGAAGTGTTGGGTGCAAGATGTATATCACGAAACATAGGGCATAAGAATTCGATAGCGCTAAGTTGGGACCCCGCGGTGAGATAATTGACTAAGTGTTGAAAGGGACAACGGTCGATTGGGCTCATGATGTGACAATATAGATGGAGATGAGGATCTGGAAGTCCGCTAACCCGGGAATCTGCGACCAATCCAGGAGCTCGAAAAAGTCAGGTTCAAGTTTAAAGAGATTTTGTTTATATTTATTTCAAATGTAT